>CAUYRT010089215.1:0-32155 GCA_963574885.1 Lepilemur ruficaudatus | reverse complement strand
TTTCAGTGGTGTCAGATCTCCCGTTTGGAGGGATGACACAGATTTTTCCAGGGTGATGTTAGTTTCTAGGCCTTCTAGGAAAAAGAAAGTCAGAAAAGCTGCGCCCCACCCCTATTATTTGCATCTTGCAATACAAAAGGGTCTCCTACCTTGCTGGGGTTGCTAGGTTCTTAGCGAGGCTCTTGGAGAAATCCGAGTCTAGACCCCTCACCCTTTGATTGTGGCCTTTTCTCCAAGCCGACTGGAACTCAGGGGGTAACTGGCATCCTACAAGCTCAGAGATCACCCTTCCACGAGTGGGTGCGGCCATCACGTAAGAGGGCTGCTTGACATGAACACTGCACAGCATTGGCATCCAGACCTTATTTCGCAGATTGAAGATCCTAAAACACAGACAAAGCAGTGACTTTTACAAGGTCACACAGCAAATTGGTGACCAGGGCTTAGGCTGGAACTTGGTCTCTAATTCCTTTTCTAAGAAGGGGTCTTTCCTCTGCTGCAAGGTGCTTGTAGCATCAGGGCCCCCTGGTAGGTGATTTGCAAAATCCCCAAACATGAATTCTGGATAAATCTCTTGTAGTCACTCTAACTTCATACCCTTCACCCCTAAAGAAGTTGCCTGGTGGGGGGGGGTCATACCTTTGGGTCACATGCTCATCACAGGATGTACAGAGCTCTTTAAAGACATGATATTAGCCATCTGAAGCATTGATGAAGGAAACTGAGGCATGAACATGTTAACTGTTGGTCATTCACATGCCTGCCCCGAAGCTGCAGGGACACCTGCCTATGCTCACAAAACAAGGCTACCAAACAGTTGTCCCCAAAGAAGAGAAATCATCAGATTGCCTTTTCTATGATGATTAATATAAGAATAATTTTAATTCCTTAGTGGTATATTACATTTTACAGTTGGTCAATCTCATTTGCATATGTTCTTTCATTTCTGGTCTTTACAACAGCTTGCTGTAACAGGCACTCTGTTTCCCATTCAATAGTTGAGAATCTCAGGTTCAGAGAGGTTAAACATCTTGGCCAAGGTCCCATAGATGGAAAATAACAAAATTGAGTACCCAGATCTGGGGCATTTTTGCTAAACCACTCTCACACATGAACTCATGATAATTAAATTTATCTGTAATAAGCACCTTCAGTAGCCTCATCTCTTTAGATCCTTACAGCGATCTTGAGAAGCTGATCTCATTTTTCAGAAGAGGAAATTGAGGTTCAGATCATGCAGCAAGTAAACGGCAGAACCGGATCACAAATGCAGGTCACCTTCTACCACCGTGCCTTGCCTCCCATGTCTGGGCCTCCAGCCCCATGGGAAAGTCCCCAGCTGTGCCCCGGGAAACCCTGCAGGCAGATGGCCAAGGCCGGGACAGCCAGTAGCCAGGACCTTGCTTCCTGCCCAGAGCTCCCTCTCCCCACGGCCTCCAGCTGGGCCTCTCTGGGGGAAGGAGGGAACTTTCTAGTCTGAGCAGAGTAGAGTTTTCTGTGATCTCCTCTCTTTAGGGCCTCCACTGACCCTAGAGGGAAGCTAAGATGCAAAGGAATAACCAATGTTGATTAGACATCAGTGATGTTCTGAGGGGTCATAGAGGAAGACTCTATTCATTCATCTACTCACTCATTGATTCATCCACCCATCCTTTAACAAAGCTTTATCAAGAATATGCTCTGTGTGAGGCACTGTGCTAGTAGCTTCTTGGGGTACCAGGATTAATAACACACAGTTTGTGACTCCAAGGAGTTGAATTTTGGTTTGGCAGATTGAACAGAAAACGATAGGTCTCCTAGACTCTTCCAACTACCTTACACTCCAGGTCTGGCACCTCCTCACCCTCCTAATTGGCACTACTCTTCTTCGGGTTCTTAAAACTCTTTTTCTGGACACCACAAGGCTCCCAGGCAAGATCTTCACCTACCATCTCACACCTCTAATTCGTCTCCTACCCTGCTGCCAAGAGATTCCGAAAAGCCCAGCCAATTGTGCCCCTTCCCTGCTGAGAATCCTTCTGTGGCTCCCTCTGCCCTCAGGTGCCTGCCCAGAGCTCGGTCCCCCTCCGTCTCCCTCTCCAGCTTCACCGCTCCTCCCTCCTCCAAGGCAACCTGCCTCCAGAAAGGCTGAGCTGGGCTTTAAGGACCCTCATTTCCCTCCACCCTGCTGAAGGGACACTTGCGGGTCATTGCACAAGCTGTGTCCTTTGCCTCTGGATCTTACTTCTCTCATTTTCCAGGCCAATGTCTGCTCATCTCCCCAAGCCCAGCTGAGAAGCCCATTCTTGCTGCCAGCCAAGGCTGGAATATATGCCCCTCGTGAGATTTGATTTTAGGTGTCAACTTGACTGAGCTAAGGGATGCCTAGATAGCTGGTAACATGTGATTTCTGGGTGTGTCTGCAAGGATGGTTTTAAATGACATTAGCATTTAAATTGGTAGACTGTGTAAAGGAGATAGGTCTCACCAGTGTGAGTGGGCATCCTTCAAACCACGGAGGGCCCAACTAGAACAAAAAGACAGAGGAAAGGCAAATGTTCCCTCTCTTCTGGAGCTGGGACACCCAACCTCTCCTGCGCTTGGACATTCGTGCTCCTGGTCTCAGACCTTCGAACTTGGGCTGAAACTTACAGCATTGGCTCCTCTGATGCTCAGGCCTGCGGGCTTGGACTGGAACTACCTACTTCTCTGGCTTCTTGGGCCTCCAGCTTGCAGATGAGATTGTGGGTCTTTTTAGCTTCTGTAATCAAATGAGCCAATCCCTTGCAATAACTCTCTTTTCTACATATCCATCTCTAACCTTTTGTATTCTGTTTCTATGGAGGGCCTGGACTAGTACACCTCTGTATTTCTACAGCTCTGGTGTTTACTCCACACAGGTGTCAATCTGCTCTGCTGTTGGCTTTGCTCGTCTCTCTGATTTATCTGTGGGTTGCTGGATCCCTGCTACATAGATGATGCCTGCCTGGCCCAGGAAGGTGCTTCTTTGTGTTCTATTGAATGAATGCAAGAGAAATTCCAAAAGGAGAAAATACTCATTCTCTCTGCTCCCAAGCAGCTTGCAAAATGTAGCCAACTTGGTCCACCCTCGTGGGTGGCTGGGGCTCAGGAGAGAGGAATGTGTCTGGTTTTCTGGGGAACAAAGGGGCCCCTTTCAGTCCCACGGAGGCTGCAGAATGCAGGAGCAGCTGTGAGTAATTGTGACTGGGAAAATCCACACATGCTCCTGTGGCTTTTCCCTTTATTATCTGGCCTTGGACGGATTTCAGGAGGAAAATCACAAGCTATTTGACCTTTCTCTTTTGCTAGCCAGTGTTTCTCTTTCTGTGCTCCATGGTCAGGGTTCCATCCTGAATCTTTCTGCTCTGCCTACTCAGGGACAAACTGACAAAGCTGGAGCTTGGAGAACCAGAGGGCTGGCCCTGAACCCGGGTGTCTTGCTGGACCCAGGAGCTGGGATCCAGCCACCTGCCAACTTTTACGTCTCTGGGGATCCACAGAGAACCATGGAACTTGTCAACTAGCTTCCCCCATTGTTCTCTGCCACGGATTCACTGTCACTGCAGAAAGTACTGGTGCTGAGGATGGAGGGAAGGATGGTCAGTAGACCTGCCAGGTTCAAGAACCTGCAATAGGTAGGACATTTCTGCTGGACATTTGTATATTAATTCATTAAAATATTTAATAATTGGGAACCTACCATGGACAGATACTGGATCTACATTACCTCTACAGGAACAGGTGTGGTTCCTGCTTTGCAGAAGCTCACCTTTAATTCTCCCAAAAGCCCTATGCACTGAGAGATACTGCCCACCCTGTCCTTTTGCAGATGAGAAAACTGAGGTCTGGGGAGATGAGGTGAGTGACTTGCTTAAGGTCAAGTAATCAGGTGAAATCAGACCTGAAATTAGAATCTAGAGAATCTGACTTCTATGTGTGTGGTCTTTCTGTGACACAGTTTTAATAAGTGATGACCTGTGACCTGGCCATCTGACCTTCTGACACTGGCGCAGACTTGTCTGGGAGCAGCATCCTGACTCAGACACGCAGCTGGTCACCACCCATGTGTGCCTCAGCCTCAGACAGCCCAGTGCTCACACGACCGACAAGCTCAGGCCTTGCCAGCCACCCGGTAACCAACACAGACTTGGCCTGCCCACCCCTCTTCCCCTTTCCCCAACTGTACCTCCCAGAGCCCAGACTTGGGGCAAGAGAGAACTCCCTGTTCAGCAATTTTTTGTCTCTTAGACTTTTTTTTTTTTTTTTAACATACTACTTGTTGAATGCATGAATGGTTAGAGGAAGGAAAAGTGGAGATTATTCTATGGGTACTTGACAACCTTGGAGCTGAGATTTGAGAGGACATCAAGAAACTCTGTGTCCCAAGCACCTCACCCACCAACCAGTTCCAGGGCCCAGAATTCTCACTGTTTTGGTGTGTCTCTCAGCGAAAGCATATTCTTGATTTTGGCACTCCACCTTTGTGATTTTTGACAAGTCGTTGTAACACCTTTCTCTTATACACTTGGCAGTTTTCTTTAAAATGACTCATTTTATTTTTCACTTAAATACATTCATTTTGAAAGGAAATGTATAACTGCTGTAAATTTGAAATGGGTATTGCCTGCCATAAATACAATCAAAACAAACCAGGTTTTTCAATTCAAAGTTGATGTAGCTGCCTGCCTGGTGTACGGATCGCTGAGCGTACTCTCTTATTAAGAAAAAAAAAAAAAGAAAGAAAGAAAGAGAGAGACTGGCAAATACAAGCACTGAGGTTTTCTTCTTAATGGAATCAGACAGATTAAAAGATAACTGAAAAGAGAAGGCCTCCCTTTGCCAGTGATTCCTTGCTGTCTAATGTCTTGGTCTGGGGTAACAATGGGCTGGGCTGTCACGCCGGGCCTGTTTATCACACTGTGGGGCTTAGTGGAGCAGATGCCCTGGCAGAGCGACCATCTGAGGACACACGCACTTGGCTGAGGGCAGCTGGGGCAGAGCAGACGGCCTGGGCCTTGCCAGGCTGAGCTGTCCAGGTAGCGTTCAGGGGACAGAGGGCTGCAGGCAGGGTGTTTTGGGGTGCCATGGGGAAGCCCCAAGGAAGATCTGGCTAGCTCCCATTCTGCCCAGAGCCTGATGGGTGGAGAAGGGGGCTGTTAACCGCTGCCCCTGCAAGAACTTGGAGCCCTCAGGTGAGCCTGGGGAAAGGCCCTGGGCCCGGAGGACTTCCTCTAACTAGGGCAGAGCAGCCCCTATTTGCTGCCCCAAACAGAAAGGACACTTCTCAGAAAAACACACAAATGTGCTGAGAGCAGGCAGAGGCGGGATGAAAGGGAGCTTTGAGCAGCGGCAAGGCCTGGGGCAGGGGGTAGGGGAGGCCAGCACTCACTGATGGGCCACCTGCCAGACTCAGTGGCAGGGGTATGACAAGCATCTGCTGCTTTAGACCTTGCTGGGCAGCAGATGAGGAAATGGGGGCCCAGAGAGCACAAGCAACCATAAAGATTGCACAGCTGGGGAGCTGTCAGGCCAGGAGATGTCCTGGGCCTTGGCCTCCTGATGCCAAGCTCGGGATGTGGACCAGCCTGGCTGCCCACATGGCCTGGCTGCCCCTCTGGGGACAGATGAAGTGTGGGGAAGGTGAGGCTGCTGCTCCAGCAGGTCGGAGGTCACAGTCCACCCTGGTCTCGGCACAGTCTTGCTCATCTTCCCTATAACTCCGTGAAGTCACCCGTTTCTCCTCCTTTAGGGTCATAGAAACAAAGGCCGCAGAGGTGATGCTCACACGCTGGAGGCACGTGGCCTCCCTCTGATCCTAACAAGTGTCCTGATCCACTGGAGCACCTGGAGGAATCACCCACTCCCTCTGGGTGGAGAGAATCCCTGGCACTCCCAGATGCCTGGGGCCCCGGCGGACACAGGCTGGAGGAGGCTGCGGGCGGCTGGCAGGCCTCTCTCTGGCAGCAGGACAGCCCCAGAGGTGGGTTGGAAAGAGGCCAACCTTCATGACCTACCCTCCGGGCTCAGAGTTCACGCCCGTTTTGGGGGTGTTCTTCCTTCCTCTAGGGACATTCAACATAGCTGGGACGTTCCCATTTTTGGGGTCTGGAAGGGAATTCTAGACTTTATCTCGAAGGCTCAGAGCATGAAGGGAATCCGACCCAGTGGAAACGCTAACAAAAGGGGAGGGAGGGAGGGGCACACACAGAGTCCCCAGGGTTTGGTGATAAATGCTGGCTCCGGCTTCTCCAGGGGTTCTTGAGGGGACGGCAGCAGGTCGCGACCCTCCGCACATCTCAGCCCCTGCCCTGGACTCACACGTCCATTCCTCCTGCCTCTGCTCCTCCTCCCTGATTCCCAGGTCCTCTTTAGCTTGGGCTTTGCACCTGCTGTCCAGAATGCCTTTCCCAGAGCCAGCTGGGATGCCCAGGAAGGCTCGCCGCACACAACCATCAGTCCTGGTGCCTCCGCTCATTGGGCTTCTACTGTGTGCAGGGCCCTGTGCCAAGTGTTTTCAATGCAGCACCTCACCTGAGTCTCAGCACCGCCCTGAAAACTGTGCATCACTGCCTGATTGTTCAAGGTCAAGGAGATGGCTGCTTTGGAGAACACGGGCTCTCTAGATGAGACTTGGCCCTGTAGTCAGATGTCTCCACAGGTATGAAAAGTCCTTTTTCTGGAGACTTGTGTAAGAGACATCCCAGGAACTGGGGGTGGGAAGGGTAGGAGCTCCCGGGCATGGAGCTCTGTGTCCCTGTCCTGGGACCAGCGCCTCCCACTGTGGGGCAGAGTGGGGTGCTAGGTGCTGGTGCTGGGAGAGATGGTGGCCAGATCTGGTGAGCGAAGCTGGCTGGGCCCCCTCTTACCATCCCGATGCCTGGAAGAGGACAGTCCTGCCGTGTGAACGTCTGCATGTGCCTGAACCTCTCTGTCTGGTTAAAGGGTTCAAAGAGCAGCCCCTAGAACCCGATTCCTGGGCTCCGAACCCCAGCTCTGTTACTTGCGACGTTATATGACCTTGATCTAGTTACTTACATTTTTATTATCATTATTTTAAAAATGTCAATAGATTGAGGTAGTACAAGTGGAGGTTTGTTACCTGGATATGCTGTATGGTGGTGAAGTCTGGGCTTCAGGTGTACTCATCATCCGAATAGTGTATGTTGTGCAAATAGGCAGTGTCCTCCCCCTCCCACTCTCACCCTCCCCCGCTCTGAGTCTCTGATGTCCACTGTGACACTCGGTATGACCATGACCGTGCACACCCGTGGCTTAGCTCCGGCCTGTAAGTGAGAACATACGGTACTTTGTTTAGCTTAGTCTTTTAGTGTCTGTTTCAACATCTGTAAGATGAGAATAATATGAATAGTAATAGTCCCTACCTCCTAGGGTTGTTGTGAGGATTTGGTAAGTTAAACAGATCCTTGTCAAGCCCTTAGACCAGTGCCTGGGGCAATCCACAAATGTTAATTGTCTTTGCAGCCGTCTGCCCCGTCAGTCACCTGGCTCTGTGGGCGTGCGTCTGGGGGAGAGAAGAGCACACAGATGTGCCCGGCCCTGCTGTTTCTCCACTTCATCTTCTTGACTTGGTCTTATCTCCTCCTGCAGAGAACCTAGCCAAGAATATGCTGGCAAGAAATGACTCGAGAAGACAAAGTCCTACTATGCTGGTCCCATGACCTTCCTTGGGGACCCCCTACCACCACCACTATGTTTCACCTCCCTCCACTGGTGGCGCCCAGAGTGCAGCGTGCAGGAGCTGGAGCCCAGGGGGTCCTCCGCCAATGACAGGGCCATGGGAATGTCAGCACCAGCTGCCTTGCTTTATAGAGGAGGAAGCGGATCCCCAGGGCAGTGCGTGTGTGAAAGCGAGAGAAGCAAAGTTGCACGGTTAGCAAGTTGCAGGGAGGACCTCACACGGCACCTGCTTAGATTTACAGCAGCAGTGGCTCTGGCACCCTGCGTGACACCTGCTGAAGTGTGTTGCTGAGTGGAAGGCAGGTGGCTGAATCTGGTTGGAAAGCAGAGGAAGAGAGAACAAAGGTGGGAGCTGGGAGCAGGCACAGGACCACAGCCCCTGGGAACCGGCCAGCAGCCCTGGGCAAGTCCAGAGGGGAAAGCTTGGCTCCCGCCAGGGCAGACCCTGTGCTAGGTCAGTGAGAGGAGGGATTCAGGAGAGGGGCAAAGCAGAGTACGGGGCTAGCGTGCAGAGAGGCTGTCCACATGATCACAGTCTGGGTCTTTGCAGATCAGTGTCCATACAACAGAGCAAGGGAGAGGGAATCAGGCCCAGGCCCCAGACACTTGTCTAGGAGACACAAAGGTGAAAGAGGAAGGAGAGACACAAACACAATTTATTCTTCTTTTCAGTCCTCCCAGTACCTGCAAAAAAATCCATTTTGCAAACCATGCAACGGAAGCTTCTTCAGAAAGAGTGTTTGTTGCTGTGCTAGTTCAGGTTTGCACAGCTATTGAGGGGCAGACCCGGTCAGAGGGCCTGAAGCATCTGTCTTAGGCAGCTGTTATCGCCACGTGGTAAGTGGGGAGGTGGGAAAGGGAAATGAAAGAATGAAGACAATTCACCAATACCTACCAGCTGGGGACAGGGTGGAAACAGAGGCAGGAAGGCAGCGCTGAATTCTGTGTGTGTTCTGAAAGGGAAAGTTCTCGTCCATTTCAGGAATCATTACAGAGAGGTAGATGGTGCCTGCCAGGAACACATGCCCACCTCAAAAAAAAAAAAAAAAAAGATCACACATAGAAAACACTGAAAATCTCTGTGTGGGCATCTCTCTCCTCCCCTAAGCCCCTTCTCCAGACTGTCAGCACCGCAACAGGAACCGGGGTCAGGGCAGAGCCGCTGTCCATGCTCTGCAGAGCCTGGCGCAGAGGGGGCTTCCGAACACTGTCTGGACTGGGCGGAACCACAGGTGATCAGACCCAAAGCTTCAGCAGGACAGAGTTGACCACAGAAACGTATTTGAGCGGGAAGCATTTCAATTCAGTATTCACTTAGCCAATGTCTGCTAAGTGTCCAGCACTGTGTTGGACTCTGGGAGAGAGGTAAGATATCAAACAGCATATAAAGAAAAGAAAAACAAGTGAGATGCCTTTTAGATGAAAAGAAGAGAACGGAGCAGGACTCAAGTTCATCAATCTGTGTGTCATATTAGGTGTGAGGCATTTTACAGAGGGTATTTCGTGCAATCCTTACAATACCCATATTAAGAGTGCACTACTATTCTCACTTCACAGGTGAGAGACCCGTGACTCAGTGAAGTTAAAAGCTTGCCCGAGGCTGACAGGGGACAGATTTGAGCTTCGATACAGGATTGCACAAACGCAAAATCCACAGATCTCTCCCCTCTAACCACGCTTCCTTCTAAAACATTCTGCAAACTGTGATCCCTTAACCAGAGCACTCGATCCAGCCCAGCTGTCAATTCTGTTTTAACACGAGGTACTCAGAACCGTGGAAGCATCAATAGTGATCATCTGCATGCATTCACTATTGGACGCTGAGGCTTGAACAGTGAAAGGAGTTAGACGGTATCGTTAGGACCGGAGGCCGGAAAAATCAATGCGTGGGGCGCCGTCTCGTGCTCTGATTCTCGCCACCCAGCCTCAGAAACGTGACTTCAGTTGGAATCCTAGATGATGGGTTTTTTTTTTTCCTTTCTGATTTTGTGATGTTAAGCTCCAAGGCCACAGTGGCTTTTAATTCACTGCACACGTCTCCTTCTCCGTTTTTCCATTTCTTCTGAGTTTCTGGGTTTGTCTCGGCTTACTTAATTCCACATGCCTGAGGCTACTTAAAATAATGAGGTCACAGGAGTAAATTTAACCTCAAATCAGATCATCGGGTCTGTAGGCCATAACTTCTTCACACTGATGATTCATGCGTTTGGTGAAGAGTTGGGAGTGCGGGCCTTCGATGCCCGTGTGGTTAATTACTGTATCTCCTCTTATCACGGAGACCGTTTTTCACAATTGAGTTGGTTGGGTCTCATGAACTGTGAAAAATTGAGCACTTGACATTCCTTCCTTCCTGCATTCACTCGTTTATATGACAGTTATTTTGCTGAGTGTCTATTACTCACAATGATGAATAAAGTAAAGTCCCTGCCCTCAAGGAATTCAGGGTCTGTGAACCCCAAACAACCTGTTGTACTATAACGAGACACCTGCTGCCACGAGAGTTTGTATAGCATACGGCATCTGGATTTTTCCAAAGCATGAAAACTTCAGTTTTGAATTTTTAGAACCTTGGTACTGTCTTTGCTCTGTAAGAGGGGTTTACCTTGGGATTCCGTTCTTTCCTTTTGAGCCAGAAAAACCCCACGGTACCACCACATGCACTGCTAGCCAGAAACAGGAAGGGAGTTGGGAAGGGGGTTGCATGAGTTGGAAGTAGGGAATTGCCCTTCCTCAGGGGAAATGGGACCTTGGATGTAGTCTCCTTTGGTTCTGAATGGGCAGGAGAGGCCAATTTTTTCCATTCTGAAACATCAGTTACTACAGATTTCCTGTTTGCTCTGATTATTTATTTGATTCTGTGATTTCAGAGCTAGACAGAGACCATCACTTCTCCACCCTCTGTCCTCTTTCTGCCAGAGCCAGCTAAAGCCTCAGCAGTTCTGGAGAAAGGGTGACTCACTGCGATGACCACTGACTCGTAACTAAGAGAAACAGTGAATCACTAACAGGCGTGGGGCCCCTTATAGACACCATAAAGGTGAAGAGGGAGACAAATCGCTTCTAAACAATACCTGCTCCTCACCTGCACTTTCCAACTGACTCACAACTGCGCTGTCCAAGAGCAGAAGGAAGGGAACACTCTCTCAGTGGACTTTGAGTGTGAGCGTGTACGGACGTGTACGTGTGTGTGTTGGGGCTGGAGAGGGCTGCCATGCTGCTGTGCCACTAGAGTCCTGCAGTAAGCAGAGAAGCAAGAGTCACTCGGAGACCAGTTCTTTAGGTTGGCAAGTGCCAGCCGGGATAAACTTCCAGACCCAAACTTGCCCACTCCCTAAAATAGCTACGTTGCTCTTTGCTTTCCCTCAACCCCAACCCCCACACTTCTGCAAGACTTGGTGTCTGGTGTTGAATGGACAGGCGAGATGGTGGCTATGCAGGTGAAGATGAATCATCTTCTAGCTTTGCTGTTTCAGTAGATAAAATACTTGGTGCGTATCCAGGCTTTGGGACTTCCGTTTCAATCATCTTATCAAGCTACTCTGAGATTGAGCTCGTGTTATGGAAATTAACTTTTCTGTCAGCAAGAAAGCAGGAGTGGGAGTGCAATGGTCTATAAAGGATGTGCTCACTTTTCGATCTGCCATGCCACAAGAAGGAATGAGGAAGGGGTTGGTATGGGGTAATGCACAGTGGAAAAAAACAAAAACAAAGCATTGCTATTTGCTGTCTTTTACACAATTCTTTGACCTACACCAATACACTTCTAGCCTGTGTCCCAGGCCTTATTCTTTTCATGAAACTTCAATTTTTTAGAATTCCCTGAAGACTTTCTAAAAAAAATGCAGATTTCTGGGCTTCCCCACCAAGATTTATTTAATCTACGTATTTAGTTAGGTAAGGCAAGCAGTACCAAATGACCCCACAGTTTCAATGGCTGAACAGGAACAAGACGAAGGCTTTTTTTTTCATGCTAAAACCCAGTATGGGTCAGTGGGAGTGGAGATCTCTATTTCAGCCTTGGTTATTCTGGGACACAAGCTCCCTCCAGCTAGTGGCTATATCATTCCCCATGGCCTCAGGGTCCTTTCCTGGGCCCTCTGCATCCATCCCACAAATGTGGAGATACTCTGCTCTTAACTGCTGCAGTGTGGAGACCATATCACTTCTATCTACATCCCATCGGCAAGAACTGGACTCAGGGTCCCAGGCAGGGGTCTGGGAGATCAACTCTAGCCATGTGTCCAGGAGGAAAATGCAACTTGGTGAAAAATTAACCAGTCTCAGACATGATCTGGGATGGGGACATTGGGTACATTTGAAGTTTACAACATGGTGTTACAAATATGCATTTATTGCAAGCATCCTTGGTAACTCCAACAAAGGTGGCTTGGAGCCCATTTCCTTGAGAGACTCCCATCCACAAGAACCTGTGTGGGTAACAGCAAGTGGTCGCTGATCCACTTTTGGATCCTGGAGATAGGCTTGTAGTGTCAGAAATGGAAATGTACGAGGCAAATGCCCACCAGTACCCAAGTGTTCTCAGGAGGGTAAATCTATTTGCAGCCACAGCTTCACCAGCAGCAGCTCAAACCCACAACTCCACAAAGAATGAAAGCCCAGCAGTTAAGAAGGTTTTTCCATCTCCCTGAAACTCAGGTTCTTTGTCTGTAAAATGGGGATGTGAACACATTACATAAAATGGTCTAGTTGAAGTGCCTATCACACTGCCTGCCATACAGTCGGTGCACAGAAATGACAGAAATGTTAAAAAGTATTTAGCAGAGGACTGGGCTTCCAAAGTTCCAGGAGAATGGTGATATCCACAGTTCAGAGGTACAGTGGACCCTTGTTGCTCATAGTGTGGTCCATAGACCAGCACCATTTGCATCACCTGGAGTTTATGAGGAACCCAGAATCTCCGGTTCCTCCACAGATCTACTGACCCAGAATCCACCATTTACGAGATCTGCAAGTAATTCCACTACTTAACAAGATATGCATATTAAGGTTTGAGAATCCCTGGAATAGAAGCCATCTCCAACCTCTTCAGCTCAAGTTTCTTCATTCGAGGCTGACACAGTGAGGGCAGAGTGTGAGGGTGGGGCCAGCACCGTTGGCCTGGGAGGGAACAGGTGAGGAAAATCGTTCTGGGACGAAGTCATTTCCGTGACCTCACAGATCTCCTCTTTTGTCCCTGCCTTCCTAATAAAAGGCCCTCGGCCCCCTAAAGGTTCACTGAAAATCACTGACACGAGGCAGATTGATTAACTGCAGAAAAGGCTCACAAATTTATTTAACATGTATACGTGGGAGGCTTCAGAATGAAAACCCAAAGACACAGGGGAAACTGTCCATTTTTATGCTCAGGTTGAACAAAGAATGGACAGCCATGTAGAAATACGATTGGAAAAAAAAGGGTATGAATTAATGTTAACAGACTGAGTGGGGAAACCCAGGAAGGCCTGTCTGTCTAGATTCTTCTTGGCCTCTCTGATCATGCCTTCCTTCCTTCTGGGTGAGGGGCAGGGCCCTCTCTGGAATGGGGGTCTTGTGACCTACAGTCAAACAAGGTAGGTCGGATAATTTCTTTATGGCCAGTGTTTGCACAGAATAATTTTAGGTTTTATGGCTGGCTTTCAGGGGGAAAGGGATTCTGGCTTTTATGACCTGCCTTGGGGAAGAGGGATTCTAGTTTCTACAGCCATCTCAGGGGAGAATGGGACTGAGAGGCAGGAGGACAGGGGAAGGTCAGAGAAAAACTTTCACTTCTGAGGCTGCTTCTGAGGCCCTCGTCCTGGGGTACAGTTTTCTGAGCCCCAACAACACTTTGGAGGCATTAATTTATTTAGCAAACATTTGTGAAGCATATATTCTGATACTGTGTATCAGAAACCAGCACAGGTACTGGGGTTGCAAAGGTGAGGAAAACAGACACTGGCACTTTCTCTGCGGAATTTACACTGTAGTAGTTTATACTGGGGTGGGTTTGGCTAAATTTTACTCAGTATTTACTGTGTGCCAGTCACTGTGGCAGGCACAGTAGCCCCCAAGGAAGCCTCATAGTAATTCTCTGAGGTTGGCACCTTTATTATCTTCTTTCCCCAGGTGGGGTTGATAAGAATGTTCAAGGTTCAAAAGTTTGGGTGACATGCCCAGGGAGACTGGGATCCTTGCTGGCAGGCCAAGGAAGAACCCATGTTTTGGCTCTGAGATGCTCATTCACTGAGTGTCTTCCATACCTGGCCATCGGTCTGCACATATTCTGACAGTGACAATGGAGCCAGGACTTGAAGGCCAAGTAGGGTTTTGGAGGCAGAGAGGAATATAGCAGGAAGTGGGGCTTGAGTAAGCTTGGAGACAGGGAGAAGAAGACAGAGTGCTCCATGGGGAAGGGCTCATCTCTGGATAGCGAGGCCTGCCAGTGAAGGCTGCCATCAGGAAATGGCCGATGTCGCACGCTGTGGCCAGAGCTTAGCACCTGCAGGCCCAGAGTAGGCGTTGAGTAATGATGGAAAGGGAGGCTGGGGCCAGATGCTGGCGGGCCTTGCGTGCTACTCCACAGAGTCAGTCCTTCATCCTTACCAACACGTGCAAGAGTGAAGAGGCCGGAGTTCTGTTTCAGTACCATCACTCGCGCAGGAAGGTGGCATGTGAATTTGGCGCAGTTTTTCAGGGATGGCGAGCAGTGCACGAAGACGAAAGCGTTGGTCACAAAGCTGTCATCGTACCCGTTCCCTGCCTCCACACCCTGCTGGGTAGTGAGGTAGCCACTGCTCGTCAGACTGGAACCTGTGTTCCAATTCCCGGGGAAATTGTTAAGATGAGGATTCTGATTCAACAGGCCCGAGATCCTGTGTTTCTAGCAAGCTCCTGGGGATGCAGATGCTGCGTCTCTGGGGACCACACTGTGTGTAGCAAGATGCAGAGAAAAATGACAAAGAACATAGAGCAACTGCCCCACGCCAGCAGCTCTGCTGAGCTCTTCGTGTATACATTTCCGTTCAATTCTCTTAACAGGCTAGAGGCAGTTAGCATTTGTTATCCCTATTTTACTGATAAAAAAACTGGATTTCAGAGAGGTAAGGTAACCTGTTCAAAGTTACGGACACATTTTAGCCCCATCACTCTGAATCTCTCATGCCATGTCACGCAAACAAAATACAGTCAGAGGGCTGTGAACTTATTAAATTCAGATCCTTTTTGCAGAAACCCTGTTGCCCCATATTAACCACAGGAAAGATTCAATCATTACTCATATCAAGAAAAGAAGGGAGAAGCACTTTTCTCTTTTTATCTCGTGACCAAGAGGGATGACTTTAAGAAACGGGCCTGCAAGACTGTGGGTGAGTTCAGGAAAGCTGCACGATCAATCAAGCAAGTGTCTTTAAATGCTGACACCCGATGCAGTGTCTTGGCTGATGGGGATGAGGAGGACGCAGCCATTGTGGACCGGGGCAGGCCCAGGAGACGTTTGTTTCTCTGTGTGCTTTCCAGTGGTTTGGGACAGGCCTGGCACGCAGCCCGGGGAAAATCTCACTCTCGCTGCCGGGGATTTTGGGATGCAGGAAGCGCTCCAGAGGGGTTGCTTAATAAGCTATTGCAACATCCATGCCTGGGATTTCCTGCTTCCCCTGGCCAGAGCAGGAAAGCAAGCCAAAGGTCCCAGAAGGAGGCAAGATTTAGGGGTCTAGGCTGAAAATATCCCCCAGGAGCAACGAGAGGCAGTGGCTAAGGAGGGCTCTCACTGTCTCCCTCTTGTCTCCAGGAAAGGCCGGCTGTCACTTACTTGAGAATTGACTTCTGGAGCCCAGTAGCTGGGCCAACAGGACAGGTGTTGTATGTGGACCACTAGCCTCAGAATCACCCAGCATCTCTTAAAAGCATCCAAGTCTCTCCTCGGACCTACTGAATCAGAACTTTGGGAGTGAGGGTCGACCTCCATTTTTAATGAATTTTCCAGGTGGTTCCTATGCACTTGGAAGTTTGGGAGTTACTTATAGCAATGTGAAAAACCTGGACAGACAGAGAAAAGAATATGGGGCTCTGGAGTCAGACAAAGCTCCCAGACTTGTGCTCCATCCTATAGCTTATTAGCTAAGTGATCTTGTGCAAATCACTTGACCTTATTGACTCCCGTCTGTAAAATGGGTTTATGGTGCCCTACACAGAGGGCTGTTGCAAGGGTCACAATAAGACTGACTCTGCAAATGCCTGCTGCCTATCAGGTGCTCAGTAAGTACTTCTGGGATTAAATCCAGCATCTCCCAGGCCCCAGTCTTGCTTCTTGCTGAAATAGCCTCAGGTGCTCATCTACCTAGGAGAGATGCGGTTGGTGGGTGGGAGAGTGTGGGAAGAACTTGGATGGTGTAATAGGATTTAGTCTCATTACATTTGCCAGTTTGTAGGCTTTGAGATGGATATAGGTAGGATCAGGGCCTCAGCAGCCTGGGACACTGTGCTGACTCTAACGAGGGATGGGAAAGACATTCCCCTTGCACTCCACAAATTTAGGTGCAAACATGAGGCTTAGAATAGCTTCACAATGTGACATAACAGAAAAGTGAAGGTGATCTTGGGCTGCATTACAAGAGGTATAAGTTTTGAAACAAAGGAGTGAGAGACTCACTTTTCTCCCTCCACAGGTCGGAACAGCCTGAGGACATTTACATGCTATGAGTCAGGTGGGGGGTGGAGAGTAGGTCTCGGCTTTAGAGGAGAAGAAATTGGGTGGTGAGAGAAGTCAAGACCATATAGTTGAGAAGTGTTTGTGGTGAGTGGAGTGGTTCAGCCTAAATAAAAAGAAGCAACACTACTGCTGTATGCAGGGACCTGAAAGCATGAGTTGGGGAAGTCGGCTGAAGGAGCAGAATTAGGACCAGTGGGTAGAAACTGCAGAGACATAGACTTCAGTTTCTTGTAAAGAAGAACATCAGTGACAGCTAGCATCACTGTGTTCCTCTCCAAGTGGCTGCATTGCTTTATGTCATCAGTCCTCCAGCAGCCTTGCCAGCTAGGTATTTTTTATCCATTTTTCAGATGGGGAAAATGGGTTCAGAGAGAGGAAGTGACTTGGCAAAGTCACGCAGATCAAAAGGGGTGGCACCAAGAGCTGAAGGTCAGGACTCCGAACACTCTGCCCACGTGTTGGGTTCTTTATCTGTAAGCAGAGGAGCCTGGAGAAGAAACCCGTTGCTTGGAAAGTCAGGAGCTCCCTGCCGTTGAAGGTGACCACCTGTCAAAGTTCCTGGATGGGATTCAGGAAAAGCAGTGTAGTAGATCCTAGGAGTTAAGATCTTAGACTCTGAAACCATATGCCACCTCAGTAACTCGCGTGCTGAGTTTTGTTTGTTTGTTTCTTGGGTTTTTTTTTGCTGTTTCATAGACCTTCCGTATTCTAAGTGTTTGTCATGGGGCCAGGTACCTGTAAGGAGTGCCCAACAAATGACAGCTCTGAAAAAGGGCTGGAGTCACCTTTGATGGCCTCACGGTCCTCCCAGTCCTGAGAGTGCATGAACACTACACATGGGGTGAGCCTTCCTTCCTCCTTCCTTGGGATTCCTTGGAATCAGCTTTGACTTTAAGTCTCCGCTCCAGACACTTGCCCACCCGCAAGAGTTCACCCTTCAATCCCAAACTTGGTGTGGAGGAATTTCACACCGGATTAAAGCCAGGATCACCAACGAGCACCGAAGAGGAACACTCATGGAAGTTGTAGAGGCCTTGCTTCTCGGAGCAGAAAGAGCGTGACTTTGGATTTGGATCTAGTGCCTCTCACTGCTTGATGGAGAGTTTGAGTAAGTCGTTTAACATCTTTCAGCCTCAGTTTGAAGATCACTGAGTGGCATTATCAACACCCCACAAAGCTATGCACAATCTAGAAGGCCACTCACATACATAGGACTGCATACATGTTTAGGGCTGTCTGCACGCTCAGGGACGACTTGAAAAGACCCTAAGCTCTCACCTCTGACTAACCTTGCGGCACGGAGCAAGCAGAAAGTCAAGGCTAAGGCAGAGCTGTAAACAGCACAGCTGATGTTGAAGGTGATTCCAACACACAGAGCTCCCTGACAAAGACTAGGAGACTTATTGGCTCCAGGCATTTGAGGAAATTTCTGCCCAGTCACAGCTGACCACTAAGCTAATTGAGAAGAGACTTCAGTGGCTACATGTGACCAAAAAAACGTAAACTTTATACAATTATCTCAGAAAGTTAATTAAATAAACAAATAAAAAACAAGAACAAAATGTGGGTGGAGAATTTCATTTTTAGAATTGCCACATTATATTATTTAAAATGTTTAGCTTCCAACCAAAACTATAAACATGCCCGGAAACAAGAAACCAGGGCATAGGCACAGGATAAAATCAAAACACAACAAAAGAAGTCAGTATAAACTGTCCCTGAGGAAGTCCAGATGTTGAATTCACTAGATCTCGAAAAATCTAAACTTCCACTTTAAGAACTAGAAAATCAAGAGCAAACTAAACCGAAAGCTAGCAGAAGGAAGGAAATAACAAACAGTAAAGTAACAATAAATAAAAGGGAGAATAGAAACACATTAGAGAAAATAAGCAAAATAAATTAGTTCTTTTAAAAGATCGACAGAGGTGACAGACATTAACTAGAATAATTAAGACAAAAAGAGACAACCCCCAAATTACTAGAATCAGGAATAAAAGAAGCAGTATTACTATGACCTTACAGAAATGCAAAAGATTTTTTAAAAGATACTGTGAACGACAGCACAAACAGCTAACAGATAACATCATACATAATAACGCAAGAGTGAAATCTTTCTCTGTAAGATCAGGAGCAAGATAAGGATGTCTATTCTCAACACTTGTGCTGAACATGTGCCGGAGGTTCTTTTCAGGGCAATTAAGCAAAGAAAATAAATATAAGACATCCAGATTGGAAAGGAAGAAGTAAAAATACATTTGCAGATGACATGATCTTATATATGGAAAGCCCTGAGGAATCCGCACACACAAAAAACCCGTCCTCTATTATTATAGAAGTAACAAATGAGTTCAGCAAGGTTGCAGGATTTACAAGCTCTCTCTCTAAAAATCAGTTGAATTTCCATATACTGGCAATTTAAAATGAAATTAAGAAAGTAATTCCACTTATCATTATAAGTACCCAAAAGAATAAAATACTTAGGAATAAACTTAATAAAAGTAGTATAAGATTTGTGTATGGCAAACTACAAACATCATTGAAAGAAATTAAAGGGCTTAAGCATATAGAAAAAACATCTCGTGTTCATGAAATATAAAACTTAATATTGTTAGGATGGCAATACTTGTCATGGTTAATTTTAGGCATCAACTTGACTGGATTAAGGAATCCCTAGAAATCTGGTAAAGCATTGTGTTTGGGTGTACGTGTGACGGTCCTTCCAGAGGAGATTGGCATGTGAGTCTGAGTGGGCTCAGTGGGAAAGATCGACCATCAATGTGCAAAGTCACTGTCCAATCAGCTGGGGGCCCAGACAGAGCAAAGACAGAACAAAGTGAATGTGTCACTCTATCTGCTGAAGCTAGGGTACGCTCTTCCTCTGCTGTCCTTGGACATCAGAACTGGACTTCATCAAAATTAAAAAACTGTTGTACTTCACAGGACACCATTAAGAAAGTGAAAAGTAAATCTGCAGAATGGGAAAATATAATTGCAAATCATATGTCTGTTATGGGTTTAGTATCCAGAATACATAAAGAACTCCAACAGTGCAACAATAAAATGACAAATAACCCAATTTAAAAAACAGGTCTGTGACTTGAGTAGACATCTATTCAAGGAAGCTATACAAATGACCAATGAGCACATGAAAAAATGCTCAACAGCATTAGTCACTAGGAAAATGCAAATCAAAACCACACTGACATACCACTTCATACCCACAGGAAAAGCTACAATAAAAAAGATGGACAGTTGCAAATCTTGGTGAGAACGTGGAGGGGTTGGAAGCTTCACACATTGTTGGTGAGAGTGTAAAATGGTGTAGCCACTATAGAAAGCAATGTGTCAATTTCTCACAAAGTCAGAGATAGAGTTACCATATGATCCTGCAATTCCACCCTAGGTATCTACCCAAGAGAATTTAAAAGATATACTCATCCAAAAAATCATACATGCGTGTTCATAGCATTATGTATCCACAGTGGCTCAAAGTAGAAATAATTCAAATATCTATCAACTGATGACTGCATTAATAAAATGTCAAAAAAGAATAAAGTATTGATACATACTACAACACGGATGAACCTTGAAAGCATTACGCTAAGTGAAAGATGCCATCACGAAATGCCACATATTGTATGTGACATGTACAGAAGAGTTCCTGTGGGTATATCATTGTGGTTTTGATTTGCATTTTCCTAGTGACTAATGCTGTTGAGCATTTTCTCGTGTGCTCATTGGGCATTTGTATAGCTTCCTTGAACAAATGTCTACTCAAGTCATATACCTGTTTTTTAAATTGGGTTATTTGTCTTTTATTGTTGCACTGTTGGGAGAGACAAAAGTAGATTAGTGGCTGCCGGGTGGTAGGAACCACTAAAGGGTACGGGATTTCTTTTCTAGGTGTTGAGAATATTCTGGAATTAAATAGCGGTGATGGTTGCATGACTATTTAAATGTATTAAAACCACTGAATTTTACACTTTGAAAGGATGAATAATTAGTACATCTCAATTTTAAAGAGCTATGCTATAATAGATATAGATCCACAAATATTGCTTGGCACACGAGTGATGTACAGTAACTGTTCGTTTTCTTTTTTTTCCTTTCTTATTCCCCCGTGCTCCTTAGATGACCAGTGTGGGCTGGTTGCCTCTGAGAGTCCCTGCCAGGGACGTCAGCTTATTGGACTGGGAAGTCACGTTTATGATCAATCCCATGTCAAGCCTCAGCTCCCTGAAGGCCTGATGTCTCTTTGGCCTCAGATTCATTTCCATGATTTAGAGGCCAATCTCAGATTATCTGAGTTGGAAATCAGACATATCTGGTGGATTTTCCCCACTCCTCAACTAGCACGTGTGAGGATGCTGCACCCAGATAAGGTGTGACGTGCCCAGGCCAGACCTGAGAGCGAGCTCCCGCCCGGCCTCTGGGGCTCTGCATTCCACCGTCCTCGCTGCCTTCCCGCCTCCCCTTCCAGGATTCCGTGGCCCTGTCCAGAGGGGGTGCAGGTGGGGTGGCCAGGGGCCACATGATGCTGGGAGGGGCAGTGAGGCCTGTGCCTTTGAACCTGTGCGTGTAGTGATCCAAAGGAAAACACGAGGCTACGGAAAATAAACCTCCGCCGCGCTGCAGCCCACTGCGAGAGGAAGGAAGGAAGCTGCTACTCCACGTGGAAAACGCTCTCGGAGCCCGCTGCTCAGCAGTTTCGGGTCTCCAGGCCTTACGAGGAAGGGAAGGGTGAGGAATAAAGAGCCCATTTCTCGATAAGAAAGTGGAAAGGGAACTTCCTTGCTCTGAGGTCACTTTTACTAGAGAGGCATTTTCAGTTTCCATGAGTGGGCGCGTGTGCGGGGCAGGGCCCCAAACGGGGTAGGAGAGAGCGGACGGAAGAAGGGCTTGCTTCTGAGCAGCCCTCCGTGATGTGCCGGCAGGTGGGGGTGTGAGGTGAGTGTCGGCCCCAGAGTAGAACCTGGTGTTTAGCACCCAAGTGTTCCCCTCCTGCATGGTGATTCCTGAAGCCTTCACAGTGCAGGTCACATCACCCGGCCTCGGGTAGCTGTGCAGCAGGGAACGGCCCAGAGGGAGGTGGGGTGAATGCCAGGTTCATGGTTGAGGTGCAGAAGTGGTCAGAGGCGAGAGGGAAAGCCCAGAGAAGTATTTCAGACTGAGAAGTAAAAAAAAAACCCACAAGGAGAGTGTAGCACCTGGGGAATCCTCGGGCACTCTGGGAGGCAGCCAGACTGCTGTCATCGGTGTGCGGTGGAACCAGGAGTCACTGCAGAGAGGAAAGGAAATGTGGCCCCAGCAGGCTAGAGGACTTAGGGACACTAGAGCAGGGATGGGTGCAGGGCTTTCCTGAAACTTCAGGGGCTCCGTGGGGAGAATGGGCCGAAGGGGGCGTGAGGGGCCTGCGGGAGATGGGAAGGGCACAGCCTGGCCTGTGGCTTTAATGAGACCTTGGAAGGGACTGTCACCACCACATAGAACCACCTCAGCAGGTGCTAGATGTGGACATCTAGACAGAGGAGCCAGATGATGTGCCAGGAGGGGCAGCGGGCTCAGAGCCAAAGCCTGGCAAAGCATGGGGAAGGACGGGGGACGAGGGATGTGCTAACTGCAGTACTTCGAGGGTGCTGTGTGTTAGGACAAGTGAAGGTGGCTCAGTGTCAGGGGCCAGACTGTGCGTCACAAAGTGGACAGGGCTTAGTGCCAGGCGTGCAGAAAGGGTTTAGTCCCGAGCACGGACTCGTGCCGGGGGCTGGGAAGATGAAGGCCAGCAGTGGGGAGGACTCTAGTGACAAGAGTGCTAGAGAGAGGCCAAGTCCCAAGGATGACTGACTCCCAGGAGAGGCGGTCAAACTTCTGGGTGGTGGGGGGGCTCAGAGACAGGGACAGTGGGGGCCAGGACCAGGGCTGGCCGAGAACGGCCTTCTAGGGGGCACTCAGAACTCTCTCGAGATCTGGCCCCATGTTTCCACCCTTGGCCTCATCTGCATCTGCCCCAGCAGCCTCTCCTCACTGGCCAGGCTGCCTGTCAGGACCAGGCCCCTGCGTATGGCGGGGCTGGGCCCCGTGCAGGGACACGCGGGTGTGAGCACAAAGCCTCTCAGAGGCTGTAGCTCCTGACAGCTGAGCCCAAGGCAGGACTTCTGGTGGGCCCGGCTGTCCTCTGCTCCAGCCTGCCCTTCCCTTCTCCAGCTGCCCACCTCGCCGGCGAAGGAACTTGTGAAGGCAGGTTGGAGGTGTGCGGCAGTGGGCCCTGTTCTCCTAGTGTCAGATTTTCAGGTGCTGGAGTCCTCGATCATGGCAGTGAGGCCAGACACCCAACCCCTCTGCCACCACTCTGCCCTCAGCTCCAGCTGGGTTACTGCAACAGGCCCTCGGTAGAAATGGACAGGACTTCGAGACATCTCATCCAGAGGTTTCTCTTTACAAATAGCAAAACAGAGGCCCTGAGATAACGTGTCCAAGGTCACTGAGGAAGCTGGTGGCAAGACCAAGAGCAGGGCCAGAACCCAGGCGTGCCGGCTCCAGGTCACGGCCTTTCCACACATCGCGCGCTCCCACACCGTGCAAGACTTTCAGGTCATGAAACAGGATCAACAAGTTCTGCCTCTGCCACTCATTAACTAGTTGACTTTGGAAAGTCAATGAAGGTCTTCAAACCTCAGTGCCCACATCTGTATGTAATGCGGGCGTAATGTAATCAGAGTGTCACCGGCCTCATCAGACTCAGCCAGAGGGCATCTTCTCCATGTCTTCCACATGTGTGACAAAGGCCTTGTCTTCCACATGTGTGACAAAGGATCTCGGCCTCCTGAAATAGTCCCCCAGGCACAATTGGACCCAGTGGGACTCTCACATGGTGTCACCCATGTTCAAACAGACATATCCACTTGCACCAGGCTCTGCCTCTGCCTTGAGAAGTCTGGTGGCCTTCTGCTGGGGACCATGGTGTGGCACCTGGTCTGCTGAGCCCCATGCTTTGCAGTGGTTTCTGGGGAAGGGAGCATGTGTCTGCCCTCTTTGTGTGAGGGTTGTCCAGAGGAACAGTGTCCAGACAGTGTGGCTGTGCCTCAGGGCCCCACAGTATTCTTAGTAAAATAATTGTTTTGGTTTTTATTTGGGGTTCTCCAAGGGGTTCCTAAGTTGTAGATCATTAGGAACTGGGTCAAGGGATTTCTCTGAATGACAGACACCAGACCCTGCTAAGTGCGCCAGAGATGTTGGCACTCACCAGACACATCCCATCTGCCCCTCGACACTCCCCAGCTCCCCTTGTGTTTGATGGGGCCCTGTGACTAGTTCTGACCAACAGTTGGAAGTTATGTCACTCTAGATTAAGGCACAGGAGATCTAGTTCTTTCTTACCCTGACTCAGGAACTGGTGACATTCCACATGCCAGATCCCTGATTAAATATGTGAAACAGATCCCTCTCTCTGCAATGGGCTCCTGCAGGAGTGAGAAAGAAACTTTTACGGTTAAAGCTGCTGAGATTTTGAGATTGCTTGTTACTGCAGCACAACCCAGCCCATCCTGACTAAGGCGTTAAAACAAAGTTTGTCTCCCCTAACCAAGATGCCCTTATCTGCCCGATTGTATGGGGCCAGGTCTCTTCTTCCCTTTAAATGTGTTCTTCTCAGCAGATGGCTCAATGCCACAGCCACCAAGTTCTTGTAGACGTTCTCCAGGCATTTGTCACAGCTGCCCACACCTGTCAGACTGGGGCTACACTCTCCACCACTGTGTTGTCAACAGTCCCTCCCTCCTGGTAGCCCCCATTCCCACGGTCTCTTTTGTCAACAACAGATTTCACCCAGGGTTCTGACCTTCTGAAACTCTGAAAGCTAAAGAATACAGAACTGTGTATGTGGCAGTTTCCCCTAAATTCTCATGAACTACAAATTCCCATGAGCCTCTGGCTTTGTTCCTCGTCTTCTCCCATGAGGACCTGACACGTGCATCCCTCCCCCCACATTGCCATCTCTTCCTGCAGGGGTCCCAGCATGCAGAGCAGTGCTGGCTAACTCCACAGGGTGCTTGCTGTGTGCCACTGCTGTGCCTTGGCTACTGCCACTCTGGGCAGGGCTCTGCTTGCTTCTGGGGAAACCCCTTGGGGGTTCGGCCCAGCGTGTGGGTGGAAACTGTCCTGGGCCTGACCAGATGGGCCAGCTGCATCTGCAGTTCACGTCTCCAACCACACCCAAAGGACTGCAGGGAGTTTCCGCCTCCTTTCAGGAATCTCCCTGCCCACACTACCCCGGGCCTTCCTGAGCACCTCAAGCGTGGTAGCAAGGTGTCCATCCCCACCCTCCCCTTCAGGGGACAGATGATAGAGGTGCTTAGCATTGGCACCACTGCTGCATTTGTCTGATGGCTCCTGTCCCTGGAGGGCCACTGTGAGTCCCATGAACTTTGGAGAAGAATAGACACCACTGAGTATCCATTGCTATAGCTTCTGAATTCACAAGCCAGGCATGGGCCGAGGCTCCCCATACATCTAAAATTCCAGGACTGTATCGTCAGTTATTTGTTTAGAGATGTTGACTATTTTGAGCACAGGGATGAGCCCTAAATGTTTTCTAACCTAGTAGAGACCTCAGATGAGGCTACATATCTCTGAGACTTAGCCAGCCTGGATTCTGCTAGACCCATGATATAAAGGCAATGTAGCGTAGTGGTTAAGAATGTGAGCTTTGGTGCCAGGCTGTGTGAGTTTGAATGTCAGCTGTGTTGGTTTTAGATCAGATACCCTTAGGAACTTCCTTAACGTCACTATCTTGTTTAAGTCATCCATAAATGAGAGCCCTTGGGGGGATGAGACGTCATAATGTATGCTGAGTGCTCAGTGCTCAGTGCTCAGTGCCAGCCATATAGGAAACATTCCACATGACGCAGGCGTTCCCTCCTTCCTGCCTGCGGGATCTTCAGTTCCGTATCGCACAGACTTGCCCATGTTAATTTCCCCAAAACTGCCTTCTTCTTGCCACTCTCTTCCTCCGCACCTTGGGTGACTTTGAGCCATCATGAACCATCCGTTTATAAAATACAGTTAAAGGCCCTCATCCAGGCCTTCAAGACCCTCCACAATGTGCCCCCAGTTGACCCCTCCAGACTTGTTTCCATCCATTACCCCCAAGAGCTTCCATCTCCTCCTGCTGACCTCCCTCTTCTCACTAAAGCTCCCCACTCCGGCCAAGACTGGATCCGGACCACTTTCTCCGTCTCTCCAAGCCTTGCTCCCTCTGTAAGGCTCACTGGAAGGAAGTCCTCCCTGACTAGGCAGAAATTCTTTGTCACCCATATGGAAGTTAGTCACCTGCAGAACTGTTCCTCTGTGGTTTTGCTTTTGCACGTGATCTTCTCCCCAGTATGAGAGCTCTCTGAGAGCTCCAAACCGTGTTTCCATAATTAATGTTTGGCATTCAGTTGGTACTCAATAAAGGCTGGCTGGCTAGATGGATGGATAGTCATGGGTCTTAAGAGAATACTCCTAAGGGCTGGAGGCACCGGGTAGGGATTACAGTAAATACCCGAATTCCCCTCGGGGACACAGAGAAGGGAGAAGCTATTCTTTGCCACCTGTGGGAGTTTGAGTGGAGCTGGGAGAAACGCACTGGCTCCGTCTTTTGCCAATAGCTGCTGTCACCTCTCCTGCAAGGCTTGTCAAAGCTGTCACTTAGTAAACAGGTCTTCAGTTAAGGGTCAAGGTTCAGGGTCAGACCCTGAACATCCAGTGGCGGAGTTAGCTTTTACTAATGATGTGGCCTTTGCAATACCATTAGTCTCTCAGCTCCTTGGTGTCACCACCTACCTTTAAAATGGGGATAGCAAGCATCCCCACCTCACCTGGATGGGAAGAGGAAATGAGTCAGGCGCGAGAGCCGTTAGAATGATGCTCCAAGGAACACCAATAAACATTCTCTACGGTGACCATCTTGACCTGTAGGTTTGGTCAGTGTTATGTGGAAAGAAAAATCAGACTCCAACCCCATCTCTACCACTTCTAGCTCCATGATTAGGAGCATATTCTCCCTCTCTGAGCCTCTGTTTAATTGCCTTTCAAATAAAGAAAATCACACCCATAAAAAAGGGTCGAGGGGGAAATGAGATCTTGCTTATTTGGCCTGGTGAACAGTGCCCGTCCTATACGGGCATCGTGGGTGCGTTCCCACTCTCTTGCACTTAAGTCTCCCTTTTCTGCCCGGCAGAGTGGCTGGGCCGAGACAGTAGCAAGTGGGGGAAACAGGTGCGCAAACATTCAACTTGGTGGCTTCGACGCTGAGGTCGGTGTGGGTCTGCTGCCACCTGCTGGAAGGAGCAGGTATGACATCGCTCGGTGCTCTCTGCTGCCACCTTATGGTGGAAGCGATTTACGACAGAAGAGCCGGTTTGTCTGCTCCCGTTCCTCCCTTCTCCTCCAACAGGGGCTTTTACTCTCCCACCCTACCTTCTTTCCAGCCCTACCTGTGGAGCAGGTACCAAGTGCGGGATATTGTATGAACTGCGACGAAAAGATATTGTATTGCAATCCTTAAACATGTTCATAACTTTTGAACTAGTAATTCTATTTCTAGGGGTTTATACCAATGAAATAATCAAAGATGCAAGTATGTATGTACAAGGATGTGTATATGCCATGTTATTTTTCTTAACCAGAATTGGAAGCAATCTATATGTTCAACAAGGCCAATATGTACATAAGTTATTTTATATTTATAGAATGGAATATTATGCAAGCATCAGAATGCTATTTTTGAAAAAACGATGGGTAACAAGGAGAGCAAGTTTAGATGTAAAAGACACAGATACAAAATTGTATTTACAGGGTGATCCATAGTTAACTATATTGCAATAGTTTTAATTTTATTACAATAAATTGAAAATGCTTTTTATTTGAAAAAAAAGAGAAGATAAAGGAGAGAGAAGCAGTCTGGTATAGCTAAGCCATGCTCATCCTTTAATGGACCTAAGAAATATGTGGGGAATTTTATTATAATATTTTCAAAGCAACTTTATTAGCATAGAATGTATTTACATACAGTAGAGTGCATGCATCTTAAATGTATATTTTGATGCATTTTGACAAATGTATATACACCGAAAACCACTGACTCACCCAAAATATAGAACATTCCTATCTCCACCACCTTCTACCCCAGGCAATCCCTGATCCAATTTCTGTTGCCATAGTTCAGTTTTTTCTTCTCAAGAACTTTATATAAATGGAACTGTACAGCATATTCTCTTTCGTGTTTGGCTTCTCTGGCACAACAAAGTGTTTTTGAGATTTATTCATGCTTTTGTACATATGGGTAGTTTGTTTCTTTAATAGTTAAGTGGTATTCAAATGTATACATATATAGCAGTTTGTTTATCCATGCTCTTGTTGATAGACACCTGGGCTGTTTCCAGTTTCTTACTGTGGTGCAAAAAATGGCAGAAACTTTTGTGTACAAGTCTTTGGTTTCTATTTGTCTTGAGTAAAATTCTAGAAGTGAAATTGATAGGTCATAGGGTAAATGCATGTTTGTAAGAAATTGGCAAACCAATTTCCAAAGTAGTTATGCCATTTTGCACCCGCAGTATGGGAATTCCAATTGTCCACATGGTCACCAGAGCTTGATAATTTTCAGTTATTTTGAACTTTTAGCTATTCTATAAAGTGTGTGAAGTTATATCACCTTGTGCTTTGAATTTACAATTCTTTCATGATTAGCAGTGTTGAAAATCTGTCCGGGTGCCTATTGAACATTTATTTGTCTTTTTGAGAAATGACCATTAAAGTCATTTGGCCCACTTTATTATTGACTTGTAAGAGTTCCTTTTACATGTTGGATGTAAGTTACTTGTCAGGTATATGTATTTTGTGCATTATGTGGCATGCCTTTTTAGTTTCTTAATGATGTCTCCTATGGAGCAAAAGCCTTCACATTTGTTGAAGTTCAATTTAGCAATATTTTTTTCTTCTCTCTCTGTCGCTTCCTTCCTTCCTTTCTTCTTGTTAGTGCTTTTTGTGTCCTCTTCAAGAAATCTTCGTCTACCCCAAAGTTGCAAAGATACTCTTCCATGTTTTCTTTTAGAAAAAACTCAACACAATTGTTTGTCGCTTAACGGTGGGGCTGCATTCCGAGAAATGCACTGTTAAGTGATACCGTCATTGTGCGAACATGGCAGGGTCTACTTACACAAACCTAGGTGGCTGTACGGTCTCGCCTGCTGCTCCGAGGCTGCAACCAGCACAGCGTGTTACTGTACTCAGTGCTGTAGGCAATGATAACACAAATACAACGCAATGGTAATAGTATTTGTGCACCCAAAAATATCTAAACAGAAAAGGAACAGTAAAAATACAGTATTAGAATCTTATGGGATCACCTTATGGCACCACTGTCATAGATAGAGTCTGTCATTGACCAAAGTGTAGTCATGCAGTACGTGATTGTAATAGTCATTTAAATTTTCACTTGATGGTCCATCTTGAATTGGCTTTTTTCACATATGATGTAAGGTAGGATCGGAGGCTTTTTTTCCCCCCAAATGGATATCCATCAAGCCAGCACCATTCCTTGAAAATATATTTGTCCATTGAATTAATCACCTTCCATAAAGTAAACTAACCATTCACTTATGGGTCTGTTTCTGGACTCTGGTTTATTTCATTGTTATAATTGATTGTGCCAATGCTGCATGGTCTTGATTTTTGTAATTTTATAGCAAATCCTGAATCAGATTGAAAGTATCTAACTTCATTCTTTTTTTGTAATTACTTTGACAATCGTAGGTCCTTTGTATTTTCAAATAAATTATACAGCTTATCAGTTTCTATAAAAAGGTCAGCTGGGATTTTACTGTATTGCTTTGAACTTGTAGATATGTTTTGACAGAATTGGTGTTTAAGCTTCTATTCCAAGAACATAGTATAGCTTTCCATTTATTTTGGTTTTCTTTAACATTTCCTTATTGTCTCTTATAGTTTTCAGTGTAGATGTCTAGCACATACTGTGTACAATTTACCTGTAAATATTTTATGCCTTCAGATGCTATTTGAAATGGTATTCCTTTTATTTAATTTTTTGTTTGTTTAATTTGTCATTAGTATACAGAATTACAATTGATTTTTGTATATCGATCTTGTATCCTGAGTCCTTGCTAAATTCACATATTAGTTGTAATATTTTTATAGATTCCTTAGGATTTTACACATCAGAGATTGTTATCTGTGAACAAAGACAGCTTTATTTCTTCCTTTACAATCTGTATATCTTTTATTTCTTTATCTTGCCTTATTTTGCTGGCTATTATAGCCAATGAAATATAAAAATAGTTAGAACAGATATCCTTGTTTTGGTACCAGTCTTTGATGGAAAGTATTTACTATATTACTATTATGTATTTTGTTATCTGCAAAGTTTTAAATTATTATCACCTTTTATCAAATTGAGGACATGTTCTTTTATTCTTTGTTTACTGATACATTTGTTTTTCAATCATGGATTGGTTTTGAATTCATCAAATGATTTTTTCTATATATTTTGAAATGATCATCACATGATTTTTCTCCTTTTTTTGTTCATATGGGGAATTATATTAATTTATTTTTAAATTGTTGAAACATTTAAAAACATCCTTGAATTTCTAGGATAAACCTCACTTGATTACAATGTATTATCATTTTCATATATAGCTCTTTTTAATTTGCTTTCATTTTGGGGGATTTTTTTTTTTTTTGGTAGGGACAGGATCTTGCTATTTTGCCTAGGCTGGTTTCAAACTCCTGGGCTCAAGCTATCTTCCTGTCTCAGCCTCCTGGAGTGCTAAGATTACAGACTTGAGCCTTCACACTTAGTGAGAATTTCTGTGTCTATGTTCATGGGTAATACTGACCTATAATTTTCATTGCTTGCAGTGCTCTTGACTGGCTTGGGTATCAAGGTCTTGCTGGACTTATGCAATAAGCTAGGAAGTGTTTGCTCTTTCTTTTCCAAAAGAACTTGAGAAATACTATTACAGAAGGGCAAGTCCTGGACTGAGAAGGTTCTCAGCCATATGGCTTTGAACAATTAAACTCTTTGGGGTTTTGTCTTCTCATTCATAAAATGGGGTTGATAATGTCTACCTAGCCAATAGTGGTGGAGAGTAGATGAAGTGATATCTGACAAACTGCCATCATTGGGCAGTGCACCCTGCGGGCCCTCTACATAAGGGAGATATCCTGTTACCAGCAAAGCACGGCTGCTAGTAACTACTTATTAGTCAGTCACCAGAGAGACCAGAAATCTAGCACAAGATGATTCTCAAGGCTCTTTGTGCCATAAATTCCAGCACCCCTTTTCTTGCAAAGAGCTTACTATTGAATAATTGTGTCACATTCACAGAGCTTTAAAAACTGATGTTCACTGTTATCTTATGTGATGCCCCGATAGCCTCCAGATCTTTGATCTCATTCCTTCCTTTAACAGCAGAGGAAACTGAGGCTGGCGAGTCAGGCGACTTGCCTGAGGCCCCCTGGTGAATTGGTTGCTGTCACTCATTGTGAGGCCAGAGTTACAAGCAAGGGAGCAAGAGGGCTGGAGGGGCGCTGGTTCTCCCATGTTGTGGCCACTGCAGGGCCATGCTCACACCGTTTGGGGGACTCCTCCGGAGAAGGCACCTTCAGAATCTCCAACATGAAGAGTCAGGGCATGCAGCCAGCTGCATCCTCAGCCCAGCAGTGGGACCTTAAGCAAGTTTCTAACCTCACTGAGTCCCAGGCTCCCTGTTTGGAAAAAGGTGGGACTCACAGCAACAGCCGTTATTTACCGGGTGCTGGTGTGGGGCAGAGGCCGGGCTGCAGAGTTGCATGCGTGGTTTGTTTAGTCCTTCCGACAATTCTGCAAGGAAAGTATCTCAGCCACAGGTGAGAAAAGTGAGTTTCCCAGAGATTAAATAATTTATCTAAGGTCAAGAAAGTTCCACATCCAGGATTGAAACCCAGGAATAACTGACCCTCCTTTCCATGTTAAAACGGATCACATTGTATGCTTTAAATATATATTGTTTATTGCAAATCAGTTACACCTCAATAAAGCTAGCTTTTTAAAAGCATCATCCAGCATCGGTTATAAAACTTAAAGAGAGGAGCAACAACAACAAAAAGTAATCACATTCTCCGGAATATATATGTGCCCGAATGCATCCAGCCGCACACTCGGGATTTGAGAATTTTACTGCATGTAAATTATGCCTGAATAAAGTACTGCTGTTTTCTTTTAAAAAAGTAATTAGACCTAAAATCAGAATTCTCAAATGTCACCTGGATCTCTTATTGGCAGAAAAACAACACTAGACTGTATCTCAAATAAATCATTCTCTCAACTCCCGTTCACCTTTAAAAATGCATTTTCTTTCTTATTGCAAAAGCAATACCTGTTCCTTGTCGGAAAATTAGAAAATACAGATGAGCAAAAATATAAAAATAAAAGACAGCCATGGTTCTGCTATAACAAGATTTTACACTCTGGTGTATTTCTTTCTAATACCTTCCAGTGTCTATGTGTTTATTTGGACGTACATATAATTATATAATACATGGGGAATTCTGAAACAGAGGATCTTATCTTGCAAATTATTTTATAATACACTTTTAACACTTAAGGACTCTACCATGGAAAGCTTACCATGCCAACGAATGTTCATCTAAAATAAGAATTTTAAAATTAAGTTCCATGATGCGCTGGAGTTCTTGGGAAGTGTCTCAGGGTTAGGGGGCAGCGTGGGGGAGAGG
>CAUYRT010089212.1:0-41080 GCA_963574885.1 Lepilemur ruficaudatus | reverse complement strand
GCAGTCTCCAACGTAAGAACTCCTTGAAAAAGTTGCATGGCTAATGGCAAATTAGTCTCCACATTCTCAATGGCATAGAGAGCTGAGCACACACAGTCTGAAGCAGCTTCATGTAGGTTAGAAGAGGTCTTATCCTGTTGCAAAACTTCAAAAAGAAGAGCTAGTAGCTTATTGTTAGCCATGAAGTTACTGTCCAAAACTCCCAAGTTAAACCAACTTCCCAAACAGCGAAAGACCTTCATAAGCATTTTCTCGTCTGTTCCTGCTTTTTCTACACAGGTCATCAATAGAGATACTACTGTACTAGAGTAGAAGGCCAAATCTTCTATAATTTCTGTGTGCCGGTTAGCCCCAATTCGTAAGGAACGACTATGTACTTCTTCAGGTAACACTGTAAGGATTTCCAGCAAAAAAGGCAGAGAGGTTACATCATTGCTATATTTTTCCACCAATGTTTGTACACATCCCTTCCAGGAAGGCATCTGTAGGGCAAGGTCTGCTAGTCCCTCTTCTTTAAAAAAAAAAAAAAAAGGAGCATATAGTGTTGGGTAGTGATAATGGCGTAGATGAAAATAATACAGGTTAAGAAATAGAAAGTTAAAGTTGGGAAGGGGTGAGGGAAGAGGCAGGGAGTGGGGACAGTGACCCAGAAATGACATCCAGCAAATATCCTCTGAATGCTGAGATCATATATATTGTTGCACTGGAACAGAAGAAAGAACATAACTTTCCAGGAAAACTATTTCTAAAAAGCTGTACCAAAAATGTATACAATCAAAGTGCCCTACTAGGTGTCAGATATAATGAGGATTGAGGCAATGGAGATAAAAACTCACAATATACTTAGCAATAAAAAAAAAAAGAGGGGCCGGGCGCAGTGGCTCACGCCTGTAATCCTAGCACTCTGGGAGGCCAAGGCGGGTGGATCATTTGAGCTCAGGAGTTCGAGACCAGCCTGAGCAAGAGCGAGACCCTGTCTCTACTAAAAAGATAGAAAGAAATTAGCTGGACAACTAAAAATATGTAGAAAACATTAGCCGGGCATGGTGGCGCATGCCCATAGTCCCAGCTACTCAGGAGGCTGAGGCAGGAGGATCGCTTGAGTCCAGGAGTTTGAGGTTGCCGTGAGCTAGGCTGATGCCACAGCACTGTAGCCTGGGCAACGGAGTGACACTCTTACTCAAAAAAAAAAAAAATTAGCTGCTGGTGACCAATGCCTTTAAAAATATAGTCAACTGCAAGATGCTTTTTTTTTTTTCCTTCTAAGAAAATGTGGAAAGAGTCAATGAGTAAGACTGAGAGGAGAGATCATTCGAATGAGCAGCTGAGAGACATCTTCCACCTCCAGATCCTCAGGACTGATGGGGATGGACATGTGTCCCTTCACTTATTTTAAGTAAGAGAAGGCTACTGGCTGTTGAAGTGACCATGATGTATTAGCCATAGTTTGAGGTTCTATGAATTGTCTATCATTTAATTGTCACAACAATCTTATGGTATGAAAGGTATTGATGTCCTCATTTTACAGATGAGAATTTGAGAGACACAGTGAGGTTAGGAAGCTTGAACTAGATTACCCTGCTAGGAAGTAGTAGAGCCAAAGTTTGGTTCTAATATTGTGTGGCCTTAAAACATGTATTTAGTGCAATCAAAGAGCTCACAGACTTGTTTTATAATAACACCTGCCCATGGAAAAAGCTGGTTGGGGGAAGCAGGCTGGGGCCGTGGATCCACTCCTTCCTGTCACCTGCATCATGTGGTGTCCTAGCAACCAGAGTCTTCAGCCCTGGACTCAGCAGAAAATCAAACACATTTCTTTAAACATGGATGCAAAGTAAAGATCTAAGGCTTCAGTAAATAACTGGGATAAATAGTTGTAAATATTAACTTAGAGCCCAATAAATATGTCAACAGAATAAGTCATTGAGGAAAAGTATTGTCACAAAAAGTTTGGGGAGCAATGGGAATATTTTTGCATTTAGAGACTATTTAGTATTTTATTTGGAATTTCCTTGGTTTGAATTCCCATGCCATTCACCTACTTTCTCCAAAGAGTTTTTTCTCAGATATGTCTGGAACTTCCTTTATATCTTTTGATTGGTTATTGTTTGGCCAAACACTCATTACCAATTAGTAACTGAAGAGTAAACAAGGAAATGAAATTACCAATTTTTAAATAATTTGGAAGCATAATAAAGATGGGTTAAAATATTGCATTGCCTTCAAAAAGAGGCACAGGTAAGGGAGATATAGGAGGCAGATGGGAGTTTGGAAGCCTCGCTTAAAGTATTACGAATGTTTTATGATGCATTTTAGGTTGACAAACATTGTCACTGTCATCACATTTTACAAAAAGGAATGTAAACTGGGAGAAAAGTTTAGATGCAAATTAAGATTTGAGAGACATCTAACAGGAGAGAGGGGAAGGGAGCAAGGAACACTTTATTGAAACATCATTTACTTCCTTCTCATCCTTAAAATCTACACTCTGCTAAAATGTGTTAACTGCAGCAAAATGATTAACTCCATGAGTCTAGCATCCCTAATTCTGCGCCTTTCACCTCTTTAATGAAGCATTCTCACATGTGATGCCAAAAAAAAAAAAGAAAAGAAAAGAAAAAAAGGTAGAGGGACATCCTCATGCATTTAAAATGCTGTAAATTTAAAAAAAGAGCCTGCATGTCCACATTAATTGCCTAACACAGCACCATCTTGGATATCTGCATCTCTCAGATAGTACAGTTTTCCAGATAGGTGAGGCCTAACACTGAGTGTGTCAGCATTTTCATTTTAACTTTTGCATTTAATGAGATTTTTAAATAAATGTGTTATGCATGGATCCAATTTCTTACATGGAATATTTGGGTTAGCATTAAAATGCTCCTTCGTAATTTTCAATTAACATTATGAAGGGGTGTCATATGCGATGATGAAGGTGCATACATGAAAACTGAATGGGATATTGGACGAACAAGGAACTGGCCCAGAAGTGGTGTCAGAACGATATTCCAAGAGGACGGGATGAAGCAAGGATAGAATGACTTCCTGGAGTGGTGCTTTTCAGAAAACCTTCCTCTGTTTTGCTGCAAGTGACTTCTTCATCTTACTCAGCTCATTATATGATAAGGTAGAAGCAGAGAGAACACCCCTCAACATTATTGGAAAGTGACTGAATGTTTGGGTGGATGGCTTTGTAAAATCTTGAACATGCTTCATCCTCAGTATCAAGTGACATTTATGCTAGCATAATACCATGCTTCTTTTCCCCTTCTAATACTATACAATATTAGATTTTATACAGAAATCCCTCCATCCATCCATTTGACAAATATTTATTGTATACCTGCTTCTTGTGCTGTGTACCTATGAACATGACAGATAGTCTATCCTCACAGAATTTATAGTGCCTTAAAAATTACAGCTTAGCTTCTTCCTGTCTTGTCCCAGATAGAAATCTTTCCCCCTTTTTCCTCACTCTCAGGGTAAATAACTAAATAAGTCAGCATGTTTAATGCCCTTAGATCTAATCGCCTTAAGAGCATCATTTTCTTCCCATCATACTCTTTTTCAAAAGCATTCAATGGCTCCTTTTTGCCTAGAAGTTCACATCCAAGCTTCTCACACTAGCAACCCATCCTATTGTAAATTTGTATTCATCCCATTCTAAGTGTCCTCTTTTGTCCCTCCACATGGACCTGCCACTCTGGTCACTGATTGGCTGCACAATATACCACCCATAGGTCTTTGCATGGAAGCTCAAGTCATTTTTTTTCCTTTCATCAGAAGGCACATTTGGGCAGGGCCTGGGAATTTGTATACTTAAGCACCCAGAGTTATTCTGAAATAACACTGCTATATCTATAAACTCTGCTTACAACCCAGGGCCAATTAAGATCCTACTCCTAGATAGCGTTCCTTAACTGTTGCTTCTCATCATGATCTCTTCATTCTTTAAAATATGATAACACTTATTGTTTCATTTATTTTAGCATGTATAACCCCAAAGCTATGTAACATTACCCAATTCATGGACATAAATCTCTCCCATGAGAAGACAAGCTCTATAGGAGAAGAAGCTATTACCCTGGACCTGTTTTGTACCTCTTGATTGCACCTAGCATGGCTCTAAGTATATTTTTAGCACTTATTGCATACTTATATTATTTTAATGTCATGGCTGTTCTAGGGACTTTTGTGCGTTGCATTTAATTATTTCAGTCTCCCTAGTAATGACTTCATAATAGTAGCTTAATGTCTGAATGACTGAATTAACCCTTAGACAGAGAGATTTTATTTAAAGGAGGCTTGCCTGTTCTTCTTGCAAGATCCAGCTTCTAATGTGTCACCTTGAAATATTGGTAAAAAAATTGTGAAACTCTATTACGCTTGTTTTTGAAGACATAAATTATTTCTTTTTATCTGTCAAGGCCTTTTTTCTTTTATAAAGTACAAATAATTTCAAAAATTATTATATGGGTTCTCTTTTGATGAGAAAATATATTCATAATTTTATTTATGCAACTTGCTTAATCAAATTGCTCTCTTTGACTGAAAAAGAAACATTCTTTTCTGGGCTTGCTAGATTACCATGTACTGTATCACAATGCATACATTTCTAAAATTAAACATCTAAAAATTTAATTATCTTGAGCTACATAATTTATTTTCTTTTATTTGGCTTCTTGCCTAATTTTTTTATTTCTTAATAGATCAAATTGATATTTGTTAGAATTTACAAGACAATCTTTGATTTTTGAAACAAAAGATTATTTTTAAAAAAGGCAATATGTTAAAATTCCAATTCTAAGATGTTAAAGTGCTCTCACAAAGCACTGTGGTCTAATATATTCAAAATTATTTATTAGTAATCTCAGTGCTTTTTGAGTTTTAAGATATTTCTTTATGTTTTTGTCAAGTATGATTATAATTTTATTCATACCCTTCTTGCATGTTTTAAAGACTGTAAAATAATTATTTTATTTGTTCTAAAACTCCTTTATATAACATGCTGCAATTTGTTTCATCTTAGTGAAATTACAAGCAGCAAATTTTCTCCTAAGTCATATTTTCTTTTTTCTTTTTTAAGGGACAGAGTCTCTCTCTGTGACCCAGACTGGAATGCAGTGGCTCAATCATAGCTCACAGTAGCCTCAAACTCCTGGGCTCAAGGGATCCTCTCACCTCAGCTTCCCAAGTAGCTAGGACTACCACTACACTTGGCTATTTTTATTATTATTATTATTTGTAGATATGGGGTCTTGCTATGTTGCCCAAGCTGGTCTGGAACTCCTGGCCTCAAGTGAGCCTCCTGCCTCAGCCTCCCAAAGTGCTGAGATTACAAGCATGAGTCACTGCACCTAGCCCTAAGTCATATTTTTAACACTGAGATTGTAGATCCCAAGACCATCATTCTACTTTTTGAAAATTTTATATTCAAGTAGAATTATCTCAATTCCTTCTATTTGTCTCTTTTCAGAAAACTTATTTTGGTTTGTTAAATCTCAGAATTCTCAGTGGCATATAAGTCCAGTCTGACTTAATTCTCAAGGTGTGAGGATTTGGGGAAATCGTAGATATTAAATGTCAAGCACAAATTCTGAAACATGGTGGCTTTTCTGCATATGTTTATTTTCCCTATGGACTCACCCCAAGTTGGGCAAAGAAAGGGCCTGTGGTTCTTCTAATGGATAAGGCTTTAAAATTTACCAATAGATTATCAAAATAGTGGATTGAATCTGCTGCCTTACTATGTATATTAAAGACAGTTATTGGTCTTGTTGGCACATCGACAAAACCCAGGTTTCTTTTTAATTAAGAGTTGCAATTACGACTTGTTTTCTTTTAAACCTTCTCTCGTAGTGATTCAACCTACTTGTCCCCAAAGAGTATTTGATTAAAAATAATGCTGGGCCATACCAATTTCATACTGAAGAGAAATTCGTCCACCCTTCTTATATCCTTGATTTATTCTCCCGTGCAAAAGACATTCTCAGTAAAGTAACATTAATTAACTAACTAATTAATTAAATAAAGACTATCTTCAGGATACAAACACTGTTATGGACTGAATTGTGTCCCCTCCACTCCAATTCATTTGCTGATGCTTTAACCCCTACAATGACTGTTTTTGGAGGTAAGGCCTTTAAAGAAGCAATTACAGTTAAATGAGGTCATGTAGGTGAGGCCTTAATCCAGTATGACTAGCATCCTTATGAAGATAGGAACAGTCACCAGGGATGCACACACACACAGGAAAATCCATGTGAGAACACAGCAAGAAGACAGCCATTGCAAGCCAAGGAGACAGTCCTTACCAGTATATTTCACCTCCATAAAAATTTCAAAGAAAAAAAAAAAAAAAGAAACCACTCTTCCTGACATCTTAATCTCAGATTTCCAACTTTCTACTACTGTGAGAAATAAGTTTTTGTTTAAGCCAACCCGTAGGTGTTTATCTGTTTAAGTCATGGGTATTTTGAATTTTTTATATACAGACAAAACTAATGCTAACCAATAACTATATCTATTTTGCAATTATTTATAGATATATTTTAATATATTCAAAGTTAACCAAGTGAATTGACCCAGAATCTTCTCTTATTTAAAAAATATTAACCCTTAGCTCACTTTGGCTTTAATAATGTATTTTTAATTTAGTCAAAGCCTTGAATGTGGATTGCTTAAAATAGCAAATGTGTGTGTACTACCAATTGCAGTAAATCAAACATTTCCATTTCTGTGTGTGTATCCTATGGCCTGACAGTTCTACTAGCAAATATTTACTCTTGAGAAGTTTTACATATGCACCAGAAAACATGTACAAGAATGCACTTCTGGTAGGATTTGTGATTAACAGAAACATAAAAACAACCCAATTTTCCATGGATATGTGCAATATATAAAACATAATATTGAGAGACAGAATACAGAGAAGACTACAGACAAAGTGAGTCCATTAATACAAAGTTCAAATCCAGATAAAATAAAACAAAGCTATTTTTTAAAGATACAGGCATAGGTGGTGAAAATATTTTTTAAAACATGAGAATAATTTACTTGAAATTCAAGATAGGAGTTACTTTTGGCTAAGGAGGGAAGGGAGGTGATTAGCAAGGGGAAACCTAAGAGGATTCTTCCAAGAAATTTATGGTATTCAAATTTTTAACTCAGAAGGTTGGAACACAGGTGTTTATATTATTCTTTAAATCTGTGTTGTTCAATATGGTAGCCACTAGTCACCTGTGGCTATTGAACATTTGATATGTGACTAATATGAACTGAAATGTGCTGTAAGTATAAAATATACACTAGATTTCAGATAGTACATAAAAATGTTAGATATGTAACTGGTACGTTTTATATTGATTACATGTTTAAATTATTGTATTTTGGATATACTGGGTTAAATAAAATATATTATTAAATCAATTTCTTTCTTTTTACTTCTTCTAATATAGCTAGTAGAAAATTTAAAACTACATATTTGGCTCACATCAGGTTTCTATTGGACAATGTCACCTTAAACCCTCCAGACAAATTTTAACATTTTCATATAATATATTTCATAATAAAAATATATGTAGTAATTATATAATAAAATCCAGGTTTTCACCATTAAAGATAAAATAAGTTGTTTTACTTTCCAAACATAATATAAACCAGTTCAATGTAAAATATAAAATTAGAGGCATCTTCTAACTCAGTCTTTCTTTAGAAGCAGTAGGTATACATTACCTCAAATCCAAAAATGATGATATGATTAATTTAAACATATTCTCTCTCTCTCTCTCTCTCTCTCTCTCTCTCTCTCTCTCTCTCTCTCCCTTTCTCCCTCTCTCCCTCTCTCCCCTCTCCTTTCTCTCTCTCTGATAATATGCTTTAAAACTCCAGGAAAAGGGCCTGGATTTTCACAAAAGTAAATTTGTGTGTTGAGTTGATATATTGAATTATCAAGTAGTTACTGAAAAGGAAAATAAAATTTAATAAAATCCTAATATAGCCTACATGGATGAGTATACAAAATTTGAACATAGCAACTATCAAATTTAAAAATTTTGTTCTGAACTAATTCAATAATTTCTGGAGCTACAGAGCACCTATATTAAGAATTATCTCTTCTCTGTGGAACTGGATCTGACCATACAATTTGCAAAGCAGAGAGATTATCTAATTTGGTATTTCATATAATACTTCATCTGGATAATAAGGTCTGAATCTCTAACAGCCTCTCTGTTTTCTAAATTCTTCCAGAATCAGAATGTCATGTACAAGTCATGTAGAATTTTTAAGGGGAAAAGGAAAATAAAAGGTTAAGACTTTGACTTTGAAATTTATTTTTCAGTTGATGCTAGGACAGAATCATGTGTGTATACACACACACACACCCTCTGTATTTACAGTTTATATAGATTCAGTGGAAAACAAGTCCAAAATCTGACTATGAATTTTAATTTTTCTACAGAATAGAGGCTACACAGAATGGGGAATACAAACAGGGAAACAATGCATTATATCACAAAGAAGATTTTGAGTTTGCAGTAACAGAAAATTTGGTTTGCATTCTTCCATTCACTTTCTTTGCAACTTTGGGAAAATTTCTAACTCTTGACCCTCAGTTTTCTCAACTGGTATATTATAACAATCTTACAGCTTTGAGGGATTCCCAGGGGCATTAAATGCAGGGTGCCTGGCATACTGCAGGTCAGGTGTCCAAGACCTAGGAGGTATTATCATCTTAGTCTATCATTAAAGAATACCAGAGAAGGAAATCAGCATTACTTCTGCTGTCCTACCCTCCCCACTTACAGAATTTGATAATCTACATTTGAGTGGGACCTCTAAATAATAGAAGAGTTTCAGAAGTCACGATATCAGCATGTGCATATCCCTCTCAGTCAATAAAACTGCACTGATTAAAACAGAAAAACAAACAAACAAAAACACCATTTTATTCACAACCTTAAAGGAAGAGAATGGTGATCCTAAAAAGAAAAGGAAGCTATATTAGAGTAAGCCTGGCATAAATATGTCAAGGGAGGAATAGTATTCCTCCTGAATATACCAAAAATAATATATAGCTTTACTATTTTAGAAAAGGAAAAAATATTTAAGCTCTAGAAGAAGTTCCAGGATAGTCAGTATAGTACGTGGTTAGGAACAGGGACACTGGAGCCTCTGTCTTGGCTGTATAACCTTGGACAAGTAACTTAACCTAGTTGCCTCATTTGCTAAATAATTATAATGATAGAACCTTTCATATGAGATTGTGATGATTGCCTGAATTAGTGCAGAGAAAGTATTTCAACTACTGTCTGGCACAGAAGAAGCATTACTATAACTCTTAGGTATCATTACTATTAACACCATCACCACCATCATCATCATTACTATTCCTGAAGATAATATGAACAGAAATCAGGTCTCTGAAATGCAGCAAGCCCCACTTATTGAGTGATCATATGTTCAACAAGTACAGTTGCTTTCAAATATCTTTTTGGTTGCAAAGTTCCTTTTTTTCTCCAATAACTATAATAGGATACCCTGATAGTATAATTAAATCAGAATTGATTTGGGTGGACCTAGTTGATAGCCTCAAGTGTCCACATGTGTGTTTCTCTTCACCATACTTGGTAATCTCGGAAGTAAGGCAATATCAAGTAGAAGACAGGAATTTAATACGGTTTTAAAAAACTAAAATAATGCAATGATGAACATATATAAAGACACTTGAAGACTGTGGGTTGAGAGTACTATTAAAACAGAAATCTTAAATTCAACTTAATATAAAATAAAAGTAATTAGAAAGTGTTTTTAATCAAAATATCCTATCATTTAAAAGATAGGTTTAATGTTTAGTGATAGTTTCCAATTTTCTATAAAAGCACTATCCAATGACAACAACTAGCTATGTGTGGCTTTTGAAATTTAAATGTTAATAAATATTAATAAAATAAAAATTTATTTCTTCAGTCTCCCTGGCCACATTACTATTGCTCAATAGTCATGTATGGCTAGCGGCTAGCGTATTGGACAGCACAGAGAGAACATTTCCATCATACCCAAAGTTCTTTTGGACAGTACTGATTTAGAATATTTCACTATGTTAAAAATTATACTTCCAATATTAGGCGTGCAGAACATTACTATAAGCAATAGTACATGGGTTTGGGAACACTTTCCCCTTCTTTATGCACTGCAGTTAATGGAACAATTTAATTATTAAGAGGAATTTATTTTCTTTAGTCCATCTCTTAAATTGTCTGCAATATGATTTTTACACTACAAGCATGGCAGAGTAGAAAAAGGAAAACACTGAGTTAGCACCTCCATGACCTTGAGGAATCCCCTAAGCCCTGGGACCTCCAGGTAACAGGGATAATTACAGTTGTCTACCTAACCAGTTTACATAAAGATCAAGTGAGAAAGTAAATATAAAAGCCCTTTGCAAACTCTGAAACCCTAAACAAACGCTAGTTTTCATTATAATCATTTCTACATTTTCACTTGGGTGAATGCGAATGAAGTGTATAATTTATGTAGAAATAGTTAAGCTAGTCTGAAGGAAAATGTCACAGTTAAAACATTTTGAGATAAATACTATTTGTGGTCCAAAGACTCCAGGGCTACTGAGTAAAGAAAAATGCATGCCTGGGTAAATATATCTATATGGAAATTGTTAGATAATCTGTGCTTTATAATTCAGATACAAAGTATATTGTTAAATTTGATAAAATGTTGCCTCACCTCCATTTCATCAACTGAAAGACATTTATTTTGACTTAGCTTTAAAGATAATAAGCTCAAAGCTGACACTTAAAAGCATATTAAAACTTCAGAAAGTTTTACGACATGCTAATTTAATGCTTTATTAGGTTATTTCATTTAAGGTTACGAGGAACTAAAATGATCTTCGTGAAGTGTTGATCTAATCTCATTCCATGATGGCACTTAATTTCTGCCTAGAAGGCAAACTTAGATATTTAAATTTGGAAATTAAAAGAAACAAATAAACTGTTATATATCAGTGGTACTAAACCTTGAAGAGAAAAAAAACATATTTTTATATATATACACAATTGAAAATTAATGTAATTCAGCTGCCCGAGATTTTAATATTCTTCTAAAACATACAATATTATTCATTGCATACTGTTTTAAATTGAACAGATAATTAGACTATCTTCCCCCTAAATATGTTTGTTTCTCCTCTTTCCACTATTTAAAGAATATGTATTTTTCTCTTTGTAGCATATAGACATATATATGTGTACTAGCGAGGTTAATGCTAGTTGCTATAACAAATAGATCCCACAATTTTAGTGGTTTAAGAAAATAAAGAAGCATACTTCAACATATGCATTATCTGTGAACAGCTTTCCTCCACATAGTGATTCAGAGATTCTAGGTCCTTCCATTTGAGGCTTTTTCATCACCTAGGGCTTTGGAATCATTTCCAAAAGGTCAGCAGATATGAAAAAAAAAAGTTGGAAAAGCCATGCATGCAGCACAACTCCCATTCACATTCCACTGAATGTGACCAGTAAGAACTAGTCACAGGGCTCTAACTAGATGCAAGGGGGGATGGAGAAATGTGGTTGCTGGCTCAGCAGCTGGATCCTAACAACAGCTCTATACTGTGAAAGAGGAAGCACAAATTTTGATGGACAGTTAGTTGCCTCTGCTACAGTGTAAGTTTGAAAAAAAAGGAAAGGAGAGGTTGAGTTAAATATTATGTTAAAAAAGAGAAAGAAATCACTTTTACATTTTTCACATTTTTAATCCTTTTCTCTAGCGTCTAAGTGAACAGAAAGGTTGTACCTCCTTGCCTTTTAACTCCTTTTTCTCTCTTAAACAAGTAGAAGATAGAATAAATCCTGACAGAGAATCAAGGCTTGGTATAAAGAAGGAAGGAGGAATTCCTCAAGTTGGGGAAACTAGAGATTGTTATCAGTTGTTTTTATTTCTTTCCCTTGTCGATCCTGGATTATTTCTTAACACCCTTGGCTTGTAGTTCTCATTCTCAGCATGACATGAAGGAGGATGTCACTCAGGGTTACAGCCCCACTATAGGAACCCTGAGCTATAGTCTGAGAAGAAGATATTTCAAGACTAAACTCCCCAGTCTATTAGCTTGGACAAAACACTGTGGAGTCCCTTGGATTTGGAAGATCTCTTCGATGACTTGTGGCAGCCTCTTATTTTACAAAGTTGTGTCACTTGAAATATAGAATAGATACATCCATTATCTCTTGAGGGCTATCAGATACCTACTAAAGGACCAATGTTTCTTTACCCTGAGTACAAAATGTTATCCTTGACCCAAGATGAAGCATAGAAGACCATTCTACTTTTATACAACTTGGTTATTCATCCACCACAGATTTACTGAGAATGTGCTATGTGCTAAGCCCTGGGCTGCAAGTTAGGGATACAAAGACAAACATGAATGAATCTTTAAGCAAGGGAGTGACAGGGTCATATTTGTATTCATAAAAATTACTCTGTAGTGTGGAAAATAGACTTGAGGAGCAATAGTGGAGGCAGGGAGAATATATAGTGAAAAGGCTGCTGCATCAGTGCAACTAGAAGGTGCAGGGTGTGCAAATGAAAGAAAAAATGGATGAATTCAAGAGATAGTTGATTATAGATTTGGCAGGACTTGATAAATGAACAGCCTTACCTGGAAAATGGTGGTACCATTGTCTGAAATACGAAAACAAAATAAGAAAACTGCTTGATGGTGGGGGGAAAATTATGAGCTCAGTTTTTGAATATATAGAACTTAAAAGATATACAAAATGTCTGAATGAAAGCAGTTGGATACAAAAGTCTGGGAGGAACAGGATTCCAGGCTGTAGCTAACAATGGTAATTGGAATCATGGAATGTATGCAGATGACCAAAGGACAGTTTGTAGTCCAAATCCTGAGACATAATGACATTTTAGGAATATCCAGAGGGAGAGATTTTGACAAATAGTCTCAAAAAGAAGGGATTTCTAAGACCAAGACAAAACAAGGACAACTAGGAGACTGTAGTGTCACAGAAGCTAAATTCCCTCAAGAGGGAAAGCATTTTGACCCACATCATCTGCTATAGAATGCTCAAGTATAATCAGAATTAAAAGATGTTTGTCAGGTTTGGAAACAAGGAAGCTGCAGCCAACCTCCTTGAACTGAACCAAAGGAAAGAAGGAAACTAAAATTTATCCAACACTAAGGAAGCGTTTGCGGAAGTGTCTTATTAATGAAATCCCAAAATTGCATTGTAAGCAAGTGATGGTAGTCTCTAATTTTTTGTTGTGCAGTGCTGTAATGCTATATTATCAGCCAAAACAATGTTTTCTTTTCCCTGTGCTCACGTACACATTTTCCTTTCAGAAAGTCAATGTTTTCGGTAGTAATAGTAAATATGTCTTGCCAAAAAGCTAAAAAGGTATAAATCTTCTAAAGAATATAATAATGTTAATAGTAATGCTCTTTTCAGAACACATTTAGGCCCAGGAATTGCCTTATTTCTCCCAACAACCCTGCAGTTTTTCAAAAGAGAAACCTAAGGTTCAAGGATTGTAAATCATATACCAGAGATCAAGCAGGTAGGAAAGTGATAGAAATGGATTTTATTACAATTCTGCTGGCTGTTTCCTCCTCATTTAACATTTCACGTAAACTCAAAATACCAGTCTACAGATTTTCATAGTTAGTTCCTAATGTCTGATTAAAACTAACCTGTCTCATACAAAGATCTCAGAGAATATTTATTGAATAAATCAATTCAAGAAACAGTTTAAAATGTACTTTACTTAGATAAAAGTCAAACTTTAAAAAAAAACAGAATCTAAGACAACTAATAAATACCATTGCCAAAAACATAGATACCTTCTTACCTCTATTTCTACAGAATAAAAATTGGGAAATAAGGAAAACATAGGACTTAGAAATGAGATAGAGAGATAGAAATAAGGTATTGATACAGAAGATTTCAGTAAGTCCCTAAAAAGAGGTCCTCATAGGACCAAACACAACACGCAATAAATGTTGCCTGTTTTCAATTGAACTCAGGGTAGCATAACAAGAACTTGGGAAGTGCTGACACAAAATAGGTTTTCTTATTCTAGGCAGCAATTCTTGTACTGAATGATTTAATTTCTTTTGATTCTGGCATAACTTGGATAAATGTTCCTTATAACCATCTGCTTGCCTTCCTTTGATTCTGTGCTGCCAAACAAACTTCTGTTCTTTAATTTGTTTTGCTAAGTAAACTTAGTCATGAGGAAAAGGTTAATCCATGTGGATGGTAGTGTAATATTCTGAGGTCACCATTTCTCCTGTTATAAGTACACTGACATTCTGTTCATTGTCCACTACTTTGGTGATCATAGATTAAGTTCAGTGATAAAATTCGTTTCTTTGTCTACATGATTAGCAACCAGATTTTCATCCCAGAGATAAAATGCCAGGGAGAAACTACTTGAATACAAATACAAATCTCAGAATCTGCTCTAATGCCTGAGAAGGGTTGATGGAGTCCTGGTGTGCTAGAGATTGAAGCTCATGCTCACTGACTTCTTGAGAATGGAGGTTAAAAATGTAAAAACATAAAGTCAAAGTCAAAGAAATGGGATATTGAGAAATCAAATATCTGAAATTTGCTATGAGAAATATTTATGGCAAAAGCCCACTCTTACCTTCTCCCAACAAGCTGTTAACTAATTGTTATTTGCTGTGTGATCTATATATGCCATTCTAATTAAAGCATGGACAAGACTTATTTCAAAGCATTCTATGGCTATTGAAATAAGTTTTGCCCACAGAAAAACTTATTAATTCTTCCCCATCCTTTATATATAGCTCTGTTACAGCATAAACTATGGAACCTTGAAATAGTTTTCTTATGAATCTGCCTCCTTCACTAGATTGTGGAGTCTGTGAGGGAAATTGTTAATTCTACAAATATTCATTGAACACCTAACATGGACCAGAGACTGTTTAATGAGATGGCAATTCAGCAGTGACCAGTTAAAAATTCCTACCCATGTGAATCTCACATTTCAAATGAGGGGGTGATGAAGGCAATTTGGAATTGAAGAAATTTGGCTTGAAACCTGGAACCGTTATTTTCTAGCTCTATGACCTTGGGAAAGTCACTCAACCAAAACTGCATCTAGCTTATTTGTAAATTCAGAATGATAATACCTTATACTATGGCTATAAGATTTTAATAAAATGACACAATGCAACCTAATAAAAATAGTAGCTAAGCTTTACTGTATGCTTGTTTTACAGCAGCATTGTTGTACTTTAATTGACACAGTAAGTCTGCAAGGTAGGTATAATTATATAGAGGTTAAATAATTTAAATATTAATAGTCACAAAGTTAGTTACTGGCAAAATTAGAATTTGAACTTGAGCAGTCTAATTGCAAAGTCTGCACTTTTATTCACTGGGTTCTCCTGTGTGCACTGCTTTATTCTATATCACAAAGTGCCTGCCATAGAGAGGGCAGTTGTGACAGTAAGGATGCTATTAGTTGCTCATAACAGAAAACCAGACTCAAATTAATAACAACAACAAAAACAAGCAAAGGGGATCTACTGGTTCACCTCATTGAAAACTGCAGAAGAGGGCTGCAGGTGAAGTTTGATCAGGGGTCCTGCCTGCTCCATATCTCTCAGTTCTCTTAGGTCTCTCTCTTTGCTTGTTAGCCTTATTTCAGGTTACCTTCTCTCATGGTACTGTAATGGCTCCAAATATCACATCTGTCATCTGTATATCACTTAGTCCAAAGCAAGAGAGAAAGAATCTCACAAACGATTTCATAGTAGGTCTCCTTAATTCTCATTGGCTACAAATAGGTCATGTGCTCATTTTTGAGCCTATTACTTTCGATTACATTGGCTAATCCAGGCCTGAGCTATATGTTTCATTCCCAGAGTAATAACATTTGGACTCTATAGGAGAGTTCTTACCACAACAAAAATCAACATATTCAACAAGAGAATGTCTTCCATACAGTCAGTATATTTGTGTTGAGTTAATTAACATCTCAAAATCAAATTAAGCACTTCTCACATATTTTTAGATAATATTTTCTGACTACAAAGAGAATAGGAAGGTAAAAGCAGAAATGCTTTTAAAGCAATCTCAAGTAGTAACACTCACTCACATAATCATTCCTGGCATATTTCTGCTTGAAATTCAGTCATCTACATGGAAACAGCAGAAGGGGAGCTCAGGACAATATGCCATTAATATTTCATACACAATCTGTTTAACACTATATAATTCATTTTTATAGGAGTCTTACTCATATCCCACAAAATCAAATAATGTTTTTGTCTTCCTCATTTTTCACATTTTAAAATTCATTTCTCAGCTAGTATTCATTCACCAAAAGTCTTTATACACCTAACACTTCAGTTTAAGCTCATATACAATAATCTTATTATTTCCTAATTGGAAGAACAGATATACTCAAACATTTTGTTGTCAGTGTGGCAGAGTTCTATTTTTAACTTCAGTGTAATCTGTGTTCAATACTTTATCTCTTATGAGTCACATTCCCTTTTGGGGGATTATATGTTAAAAATTTATCTATTTAGTATTCTAATTAGGTTAAGGCAGACTGAAAGATTTTATACAACTAAAATGAAAATAAATTGATTTAAGCTATATTTTGTTCTTTATTTTAAATAACATTTTCTAAGTGTTATGAGCTCAGATCTACACTGCCTCCATTTCACACTTGTTGTCTTGAAATCAACACTTTTATTTTTGAGAGTATTTCTTTCATTGTTATTTTGTCACCAAATCTTTTCCATGGCCCTCATTAGTTCAATCTGGAATGTACATGCTAGTGGTTTATTAAACATTTAAAATTAGAGTATTGATTTTTAAATTTAATCTAGATGTTTATTTTTATTGATAATAGTTGTACATATTTTGGAGGTACATACGATATTTTGATACGCGCATTACAACATCTAATGATCAAATCAGGGTAACTAAGATACTGATTTTTTTTGTGTGAGGAGTAATGGAAATGGAGAAAAAAGCGTTTGCAAAAATCTTAGATATAAACTACATCACTGCCTGTGGATTAGCCCAATTTAGTCCACTAACATACAAAAGTTCAATGTTGTTATTCTGGGAAAAGTTTCCACTTTAACAAGTGAGGTTCCTGCCCTTGAGTCCTGTGCTTTAGAAGGCCCAGCTCTGAGCCTTCTCTAGATGTGAGGAGACTGCAGAGCCAAGCCAACATGTCCCCCACAAGCCCTGTTCCCATGTTCTGGGCATTTGGAATCCCTGAATTCTGTGGCCAAAATGTTTCAAGTGAGCCTGCAGGTATGGCTAAGCGGCAAGTCTTTGCTTGAGGTCATTGGGCATAACTTGAACATGTGGGTATGGGATGAGGTGACTGGATATCTGTGCACAAAGTTCCCCATAGAGCAGGATGGAATAAAGGAGATGGGATGAAAAGACAGTATATTGACAATAGCCAAGATGTGGAAACAACCTAAATGTCCATTGACAGATGAAGGGATAAAGAAATCATGGTATATATGTACAGCGGAATACTATTCAGCATTAAAAAAGAAATAAATTATGCAATGTGGACCAATATGGATGGACCTTAAAGAGATTATGCTAAGTGAAATCAGCCAGACACAGAAAGACAAGTACTGTATGATTCCACTTACATGAGGAATCTAAAATAATTAAAATCATAAAATTGAAGACTTGAATGATGGTTGCCAGGGGTTGTGGAGAGGGGGGAATAGGAAGCTATTAATCAACAGACATTAAGTTTCAGTTAAGTGAGATTAATTAGCTCTCGAGATCTTCTGTCCAATATTGTACCTATAGTCAATAATAAGGTATTGTATGCTTAAAATTTATTAAGAGGATATATGTCACATTAATTGTTCTTACCACAAAACTTAATTTTTTTTAATGGCAACAAGTCCTAGGCAAGAGGCTTGGGGTCAACTTTTCCCAAGCTGTCTCATTCTAGTACAAAACTCCAAGGAGTCTATTTTATTGTATCAAAGGGCTTGTTACTGAGTTTTTTCCAAGTTCCTCATCAAGAACTAAGCTGCTTATATTATGTTTCAGAAAAAATGATACAGGATACCAAATTGAATCCAGACTTCCATGTCATTATGATGGTATATTTGTCAAGGAATGCACATGGAACATATTTTATTTAATAGTCTGTGGACTTGACTTATACCTTACAAATATTAAATAGATGGCATGCAGGCTGCCATTTATACTCTTACCCTAAGCCCTTCCAAAGTTTTCGGGCAGTTCTTACCTCGTGTAACTATCCAGAAGATGATGTGATGTAGAATATCAAAAGATTTCAGTTTTTTTGGAATCCTGGACCATTGTGGTGTGGGAGGTGAGGGGGGGGTCCTTTAAACAACAGTGCATAGCTATTACAGCTGGGACACTACCTGGGCTCATTACTGTTTTTGTTTTTTTTCTTGAAGAAAGGAAGCTAGACACAACACAAGTCATAAGCAAAACCATGACTGGGACACATTCAAGAGCATTTCTCTGGCATACATTCTTATTGTGTGAATATTTCGTGATCCATTTACTTCCTTATCTGTGGCTCTATAATTAAGATTCTAACTTTGAGCTCAATAATTAAATTTATAGTTCATCAGCATTTTAGAAAAGGTACTTCAAACAACAAATATAGCTTTTTAAAAGTATAGGTAGAATTTATTAAATTGGTCATATTTTCTAAATGAATTATCTTGAATGTAAGAACTCCATATCCTATAAACATAAAATAAATTTTACTGTAGGATTATAATTTTTAAACATTGAGTTTCATCATAAATTATCTATTATGCTATATTTTTATTTTACCCAAAATTTATAATTTTGAAACCAAAATGTGGATTTAACTTTTCATTTTCTTGAGATTATTTTTCCTATGTAAACTATATATGCTGAAAGTAGCCATTAAAATAATTATGGCTCTAAAACTTCAAAATTGTTAATATACTAAGATCTAATACAGTTTCATAGTGTCAAAACTGAATATTTCAAAGAAGATCTAAAATGGAAATTTAATATAATGAAATAAATATTGAAATAAACTCAAACATGGATTTCATACTTATTTTGCTTTTATAGCAAAAGCCCCTATCAGTTCCCAAAGTGTAAACTTTCTAATAATGGCAGATATGCATGTTTTTTTTCACAAATTAATTTTCATGAAAGGAAGCCATGGAAATACAACATAAAATAAATATTTAACATTTAAAAACTAAACAAATTATGTTCTTAAGGAACTGTAACAGAGATAAAAACATAATTTCTTGCTTTGTAGGTCAAAATAATTTATTTTCTACTTAACTTTTCAATTCCATTCAACAATGATTTATTGACTTTTTCTTATATTCCAGACCCCGTGTTAGACTGGGTACACAAATGCATGAGATATTGTCCATACCTACAGACCATCAGTCTTAGGGACTTTAGGAAGGACTTCATCTTAAGACCAAGGTTGCCACTTTAAGTGCATTTATACATATCTTAATCAAGAACCCAAGATACAGTTATTTTTGCAGATGACAAAAAATATCTTTCTGCTTAACTGATGCTGAGTTCTAAGTAACATTTGATTTACATTTTTTTTAAAAAAGGATTGGGGTTGTGAAAAGGGAAGTGTAAAGTGGTATAAAAATTACTCAATTCAGACTCTAGTAAGGTCGTCAAAATTACCAAAAGATAGTTTCTTCTCATTTAATCTTTTTCGTTTGTTAAAATTCTTTATTTATTTGAAAAAATACATGGATTGAGCACTTGTTATGTGTTGGATATGGTGCTAGGTTCTAGACGTGGATGTGTGATATGACTGACACAGTTCTTACCCTCACGTAACTTACATTCTAGTAGGCAATTGTGTGACAGTGAGGTAAGAGCTGTGACAGCAGAAATACAGGCTTCTACAGAATATAAAGGAATATACCTAGTTAGTCTTGGAGGTTGGGAAGTGGAATGATAAGGTCAGAAAAGATATTCTGGCAGAGAAAATATTTCAATACACCTTGAAGAAGATGTACAAGCTCAGATGAGGTAGGAGTGGGAGAGGCAGGCAGTGGTGATGATGTTTAGGGTCATTGTGAATGATTTCAGGTCCTGATGGAAAAAGGGGGAAATGTTGGGATCACTAGTCCTGGGAACTTATATTGACATCTTTCCTTTTGTAAGCTCAGTGGTTTTTAGGGTTATAAGGAAAAGGTATGTAAAAGACTAGAGGAAGAATCACGTAGGAATTTGAAAGGACTTGAGTGTATCTGGGAAAGAAAGGGAGGAATGGCAGAGGTTATGTAGAGTGTGGTGTGGGAAGCAGACAAGTGAAGCAGTCATCTGTGATCACTTAAAGAAATAGCTGATAAACTACATCTCAAAGTTACTTTATCCCTGGAAGAACAAATAGAGATTAGTGAAGGCTTTTAGGCAGAAAATGGACATATTCAGATTTTTGTTTTAGGAAAATTACCTCAAAATGAATTGTGTGGAAATGAATTATAGAGCAGCAAGACTGGAATTTCAGAATCTAGGCAAGAGATAATGTTTTAAAACCTAAGCAAGAAATCAGGGTCTCTGACTTTTGGTTTTGGGTATAGGGATGGAGAAAATAAGACATTCTAGAGAGAAAATATAAAAACATAATTGATAAAACATAGTGATTAATTGGTAGTATGCATGGTGTCCAGGCTTCTACTTTGTTCAACTAAGTGGATGGCAGTCATATTAAATAAGTCAGGTGACCAGAGAAGAGAAGCAGGATTTATAGGGGAGGTGATGAGTTGAGTATTTTAAACTTGAAGCATCTGTGGGAAATCCAAATAGATAGATCCAATAGACATCTGTGTATTCTTGTGGAGTACTCCGGAAAAAAACAAATCTGGGCTGAAATTATAGTTTAAGGGTCATCACATAAGAATGTTTATTGTGTTCAAAGATGAGATCACCCAGAGAAAGAATGTCAAGTAAGGAGGAAAAAGGTCCTGATAAAACTATTAAAAGCATCCATACTTAAAGGAAGGGCGAATGAAGGACTCATGAAGGACTTGGAGTCATATAAGTGAGGAATAGAGTGGTTTAAGAAGGAGAGAGTTGACAGTAATTCCTGTTTAGATGAAGTAGGATAAAGACTGCAGAGGACCCAACAAATTTAACAACAGGAGGAGCGTCAGTGTCCTTAGTGAGAGCACCTCTCGTGAAGCTTCACTGTTACAAATCTATGTGCAGTGTATTAAAGCAGGGCTGGGAACATTATGTGGAGGCAGCAAATATACATGAGTTGTTCAAGAGGGTTATCTGTTAAAAAAAATGTCAAGAGGGAAATAAGCAGTAGAGTACATAGACTTAAGGGGTTCTTTTAATAATGGGAAACGCTAGAGAACGTTTAAATGCTCATACAATATGGGACCTCTTTTTCAAAATGCTGTGAGGATGCTGTTACATGGAGGAAGTGACAATATCACATATCCTCATGAGCCAGCAATGTGAAGACAGACAGTATATTTCCACAGAACATATTCATGGGCATGTTAACCTAAAATATTTTACAAAGTAATTACCATCTCTAAAACCACATTTGTAAAAACTAGTGTGTTTTACTAAATCTCCACGGGCAAGATCAACTGATAGAGACAGAGCAATTATTCATACAAATGTTGAGAGTTATGAATTGAGGAATGATTATATCTAATTATAGATTTTTGAAGCTCTTATCATTAAAGATATAATACACTCACAAAAATAACTTTTAGTTAGAACTTCCTTCCATTGATTCAAACAAATGACGCTAAAAGTGTAACAGTGCATACGTAAAAAGCGTCAAGCTTTGAGGAATATTGATCTCTGGAAATGCTCCTTTTTATTGTTGCTCTTAGACTTTCCATAGAAAATATCATTAAACACCTCTTTTTGAAACTATCCACAATGCCCTTAATAGTGCCATGCACACAATTTCTAGTAAATCAGGGAGTAACTACAATAGATCCTATTATTTTGCTTCAATTATGTTATCTAAGAATCTTCAGATTTCTAGAAATTTTTTGTTTCTGGCTTGTGTTCATATATGGAATAAACTACTTACTGTTTATTTTAAATGACAGTAATTTCATAAATAACCTCATTATTTCAATTTTTCTTGTTCTCCAGGTATCTCACAACTGAATTTCCCAGGCTACAACTTTACTTTGGCAACCACACATCCAAACCAAAGTAGAACTGAGAGGACTATGGTGGTGCACGTGGTCATTTGTTCAGTCACTTGTTCATTCAACAAACAGCTTCTAATTAGCTAGAATATGTGCCAGCTAGAATATGGGTCTGGACTGGACATTAGAGATTTCAAAGAGGAATAAGCCATACAGAATCATTGCTCTCTAGGACAAGTCTAGGGAGGAATTCAAACATAAATAAATCCTCATATAGTAATGTTACGAAACTCAACAAGGGCATTAAGGCAGAGCTACTAACGTCTTGGGCTGGCCAGCACAGGCTTCCTATGGCCATGATGTTGGACTAGGGAGATTATACATCTAGGTTTGTCTGGGAGAGGTCTGGTTTACACTTATTGTCCCAGGACCTTCTCTACCCCTTTTACTTTCTAAATAAGCACATTAACAAAGATCTTGTAAGATGAAATAAAAGTCTATCAGAAAAACAGAGGTTTGGGGGTGGGAAATGGTGGCTTATGCAGAAAACAAAGGAAACATCAGCATGAAGTGTTAGGGCAACTCTAGCAGCACAACATGGCTGGGATGAAGAGTACCTCTGAGAGCACAATGGTTGTCAGGGACGAAGTAAATTAGAAGAGTAGACAAAGTTCCAAGTGTCAGGGATCTTGCTGGTCAGGCTAAGGAGTATGAACTATTTGGAAAGCAAAGAAGTGCCCTTGGAAGATTTCTGAATTTCAATATAGAATCACATACTAGACATTTTCTTCAATTTTGTACGATGCCTGCAGGGAAACATGCCAATGGGAAAACCAAATTAAATCATTATATATTTGCTTTGTCCAGGATTTGAAATATTTATTCCAAATGAAACTAACTTGTAGTCATTGTATGTTCACAGGATGGCTAGAATTAAATAAAATTTAGATGTTGATGGGTAGTTTCTACCCCCAGAGGGTTTGCAGTCTCCCTGTAATTGTATCACTTGGATCAGTTTGCATACATTATAATCAGAAGAGGAGACAGTATGGAGAAGTCCTGAATAGGTTAAGAATAATAGGAATAATTGGGTTGATTTTTTCTTGTTAATTTTCTTAAGTTCTATATAGATTCTTGTTATCAGCCCTTTATTGGATATGGAGCATGCAAATATTTTCACCCATTCTATATGTTGTCTATTCACTCTAATGACAGTTTCCTTGGCTGTGCAGAAGCTTTTTAATTTGATCAGGTCCCATTTATTTATTTTTGTTGCTGCTGCGATTGCTTTGGGAGCCTTCTTCATAAATTCTTTGCCTAGGCTGATGTCTATAAGAGTTTTCCCAACATTTTCTTCGAGAATTCTTAAGGTTTCATGTCTTTGGTTTAAGTCTATTATCCATCATGAGTTGATTTTTGTGGAGGTGAAAGGTGCAGATCCAGTTTCAATCTTCTGCATGTGTCTATCCAATTTTCCCAGCACCATTTATTGAATAACGATTCTTTTCCCCAGGGTATATTTTTGTTTGCTTTGTCAAAGATTAGACGACAATATGATAGTTTTATATCTGGGTTCTCAGTCTTGTTCCAAAGGTCTATATCTCTGTTTTTGTGCCAGTTCCAAGCTGTTTCGATTACTATAGCCTTGTAGTATAGCTTGAAGTCTGGTAGACTGAAGCCTCCTAATTTGTTCTTTTTGCTTAAGATTGCTTTGACTGTATGGGGTCTGTGGTTCCATATGAAGCATACAATTATGTTTTCTAGATCTGAAGAATCAATAACTTTTTTAAAGAATGTCTAATAACTCTTCCTTTTTTTCTGGCTGCTTCCTTTCCTGTAGCAGCTTGTTCTTTTTGGATGCACTACCCTTTTGCATCACTTTGAGGGTACCAGTTAAAAATATTTGTAAAGTTATGGTCACCTTCTTGCATTATATCTGTTTCCTCTGGTGTCAGGGGTTTGTTCATCTCTTTTATTTATTGTTTTTTTCCCCTCAGATGTGATGTATATTGTCATTTTTCCTTTCCTGTTTTGTGCTTTCCTTTTGATTTCTTTTTATTATCAGTTTTTTTTTTTTTTGAAGTGTTTGTTAATTAGTGCAAGTAACAGTTCGGAGATCTGTTTTACTTAAAATACTATTCTTCCAAAGAGGAAGGCTATAGTGCATATCCATGAAGTGGATGTTACTGTTGATAATGAAGCATAAGCAGGCTTTAAATAAGGAGAGCTCCATTTTGGGTTAGAGGACCTAAGAGACGCACTGCTAATTGGATATGCCTTTGCTTTATTCCTGTGGATATGCTGTAGAAGGCTAAAGTTAGGCTCTACTCTGTTTCTCTTATCAGCCTCAACACTTACAATGCAATCCCTATTTCCTAATCCCCAGTAAAAATAAATGCTGCAATTTCTCTGTTAGCAAAAGAGAAAAAGTACATACATAACCTAGCCCTTCTGGAAACAATTCTTTAATTAACTGCTATCATTGGTGCCTAACGACTTTTTTTTTCCTTCATGCTTGCCAACTTAAGATATGGATACCTTTGAGGTCATTCCAGGGTAAAACCTACTTATGAAGAAGCCTTTTGCCAACCATGTTCCCTAATGTTTTCTTTACTCTGTGTTACTTCTAAATAGAAGTGTATTAATTTTCTCCACCATTTAGGAATATGTAAAAAAGTTCTGGTTTGCTGAATTTTTTAAAAAATAATTTTACTTTTAATTTTGATAAGGGGAAGAAAGTGAAAAAAGCTCATACCTTCAAACCTCCATCATGACTCAGAAATTATCTACCTTTTTTTTTGTTTTATAAATCCTACTCACCCGTGAGGATATAGCTCAAATAACATCTCATCCATGAAGTGTTCCCTGAACTCCCCAAGCAGAACTAATGGTTATATTGCCATTACTGTACAACTTGGTTTACAATCTTTTAAAGTACTTGCCACCTGGTCTAGTAATTTGTCTTTACATATCTTTCTTGCTTACTAACTTGAGAGCTTTTTGAAGGTATAGACTACGCTGTATTCATTTCTAGATACTCAATTTTTAATACCATACCTAATATAATATTTACAAGATGAATCCACGACAAAAGAGTAGCCAAAATTCTGGGTCTTAAACTTCTGCCTCATGCAGACAAGGCCCATATAAATCATTTCTTTGATCTCTTGGAGTTGTGTGTACCTTTTGAAAGCATATTCAGTGTATGAATATCTGGAAAACCATTTATTTCATATTTCTAGCACAATGGAGTGTGTGTGTGTGTGCTTTTACCTTTAAAACATGTCTGTAACACAGACAGCTGAACTTCCAGTTGGACACCGTATTTGTGATATCATTACTGCTTCACACCAACAAATCAGCTTTTTAAAAAGCATTTCAAGGAAAGTTATAGTAAAGCATTAAAATAAATAGTTTCATACTATAGAATGTCACTCTGAGAAATGTTGCTTATTTATCAACATCTTTTCTGGACTTTAAATCTATTTCATGTATGCTTATTAATATTTTATCATAAAAATACAGTTATAATTCTAGAGATGACTAAATGTGCTATAAATTAAAAACAATTCCATCCCTCTGCTCAAAAATATTAATTGCAACCCTAAATGCTACTTTTGCACTTGTTGCTCATGTACTTATTATCTAAACTGTGTGACTTATCTAGCTAAAAAATCCTCTAGTAAATAAATAACTTGAAAATGTTTTCCTTTTCTTAATGATCATAAAAAAGTGTTTATAACATCTTTGCTCCAATTTTTAATTATATAGTATATTAAATCACTTTCTCAACTTCCTAATTCAATAGTATATTTAGAGTAAATGACTTTAGATAAGTGAATTATATAATTTATGGCTAGGTTAGTGAAGGAAATTAACACTATTATTTATAAACAGTTGAATACATTCTGAAAATAATGTAGGTATTCTAAACAACCTCAGCTTTCAAACTTATGCATACATTTGAACTTCCTTTCTAAAGCTCTTAAGAGACCTCCACAGGCTTTATAAATTGTACAGGATTTGATGCGCTTTTGAGTGGCCCTCCAATTCCAAAGTTGTATATAATCAAAATGTCTATTGATAGGTGATATAATGATCCTTTTACCACCTACTCCTCGAAACTGTCTTGGATAAGGGCTATGACGAAAATTCAGGCCTGGGCATGTAATCTGAGAGGTTAATACTTTGGTCAGAGTCCAAATCAGAATCTAATGACTCTTTTTATATAGGACCTATGTAGGAAATTGACCTAGCTGGTCAATTTCAATGAAGAATGGAGAAATTAGAGGGAATATTTTCTCTTCCATATTTGCCAGATATAATGTTTGGCATATGATCACCTGGATTCTGGTTCTCAGTTTGAATATTATTAGAGGAGGCCTGCAGAGTGACATCTGTTAGGAAATGTTATTCTAAAATGGATGAGAGTTCCCTCTGCCTTCTGAGTTGCTTCAAAAACATAATTGTGCATTTTCTTTTCCATCCTCCACCTATCAAAATGCTACTCATCCTTCAACTCTCAGCTCAGATATCACTTCTGTGTCACCTTCATGGAAACTAAAGATAGTTAATTAGTCCCTCCACTCTGCTGTTATAGAATTTAAAGAAAATTGCTGCTATATGAAGAGGCAAGAAGAGCTGAGAAAATCATGAAGAAGAATAGCAAAGCTTACACCATTAGACATCAAGACCCGCTGTAAAGCTATGATGGTTGAGACAGTGTGATTTCGACATAAAGTTAGACAAAGAAAAATGGAACAAATTTGGAATTTAAATATACATATCCACAGAATTGGGCACCCAGTTTATGAAAAAAGGTGACATTGCAGAGCAGAGTGGAAAGGATGGTACTTTCAAACAATGGTATTCAGCCGACTGAATATCCATATTAAATAAGTAAATCTTGACCTGAAACTATACTAAAAAAATCCATTCCATACTCAAATATGAAAACATTAAAAGTTAGGCTTTTAGAAGGAAAGTGAAATATCTTTGTACCCTTTGAGGTAGGCATATATTTATTAAATAAGACTTAAAAAGTGCTAATCATAAAGGAAATTTTTACAGAATTGGACTACAGTAAAATTAAGAATTTCTTAATAATTCATTTAAAAAATCATTAAGAGAGTGAAAAAGCAAGCCCCTGAGTTAACGGGTATATCTGGAGTATATATTTGGCAGAGGACTCATATCCACATAATATAAAGATCTCCTAAAAATAAATATGAATAAGGCCAGAGAAGAATGTAGGAAAAAACACGGGCAAAAGACTTGAACAGGTACTCATGAAAGAGGCTAACCAAATGACCAACTGACATTATTATGCCACCACATTCAATAATGCTTAAAATGAAAATGATCAATGATAACAAGTATTGCTGAGGATGTGAAGTTACTGAAACTCCCATAAACTGCTGGTGGGATTGTAAATTGATGTAGCCACTTTGGAAAATGTTTGGCAACATCTACTAAAGGTAAACATGTCTGGATTTTATGATGTAGCAAATCTGTTTTTATGTATGTATCTAAAAAATATATGAGACATTCACCAAAAGATACAAACAAGAGTGTTCATAGCATAATTCATAATGGCTCCAAACTTGAAATAATTTAATGTACATTTATAGTAAAATGTATAAACTCTGATGTATTCGTTAAATGAAATACTGTGCAGTGGTACAGTAATTCATAGAATGACTGGATTGTGACTACTTGCAAGAATAAGACGAATCTTAAAAGCAGAATGTTAAAAGAAGTCAGATACATACACTATATGATTTCACTTATATAGTGTTAGTCATATGAATGTGTTCACTGTGTAAAGACTCATTAAGCTATAACTATGAATTATGCATTTTGTTATGTGTGCTTTATACTTAGTTTTAAAATATTACTTTAAAATATCTGCTATTAAACATCACACATATGTTCTACCCATATACTGTAAGGTCCTTAAGACCACGCTCCATGATTTGTTGTTGTATGTCCAATATCTGGTACATAAATACTTGTTCAATTTAAAATAAAAACATTGTTTACTGCTCAACCAGTATCGCTCCCTGAATTCAAGCCAATCCAAAGAGAATGATTGATTCTTCAAACTGTGATGAATAAATCAGTCAGACTACCTCATGACTCTAGGGAGTTGGAATTTTTTATTGAATTCTCTGTTCTGAGCATTTATGAACGTAAGGGGTCTTCAATCAGTCTTTTGGTAGATAAATAGATCAAAAATCTAGCACTAAACTAGTAAGAAAATACAAAGCACATACAGCTTACACTCAATGAAAAGTGAGTGATTGATTATTATTTGATAACTAGGAAAATTTTCTCTTAGAAAAAATAATTTTATCAAGAAGGAAGGCATAAGGCATAAGGAAGCAGTTTATGTTATGAAGAAATAAAAGACCACATGAGTATCCGGACATATTTATCAGCAATTATGTTAAATACATTTCACATTAAATAACTAAAAATTATTATGTGTTGGTGTTTCTCATACCAACAATTAATTGTGAGTTATTTTTACCATAAATAAATGTTTGATTTTTATTGGTTAAAATTAATCAAAGATTAACTAATAATACTTAATAATGGTTGATTGTTATTTGATGGTGAATAAGATTTTTCTTCAGACAAAAAACCTTTCTGAAGATATGCTATATCGAAGAAAATTTGGTATATTGCAAATCTCAAAGATTATATGAATTTCCAAAATGAATTTATCTACAACTAAATTAATACATTTCACATTAAGTAGCTAGATAGTATTATTTGTGTTTTTCACATGACCATTATTTTCCCATAATAAGTGTCACTTGGTTAGTCACAGAAGAGATCTACTTATAAATAGGTACTCCCAATATGTAGACCAAAGACTAGATGGCACATAATAGGGTAGTATGAACCCCTTTGAAGCTGGCTCTTCAGACTCAGATTGACATTAATCCTAGTTGTGTGAATCCATCCAAGTTACCAAGAAGTCAGGGCACAGACCAGGACTCACAAAATCTTATAATCTTGCTCCTAACGCTTGGACCATGAATAGGACTATGGAACAGCAAGGCATTTTCTGTCTGTAAGAAAGTGGGGCTGGTGGATTCTTGCTCCCAAATCAAGGCTCTAATTTCAGAAATCTCTATGGACAAAGCCATGTTTAATGGCTTTGCAACCCCATGTCCATCAGTGCGCTATAACCCATGTCTCCCTTTGGGTCCTCACACAGTTCTGGTTGAAAATACCCTACTCTACTCCCTCTCAGGAATCTACAACCCCGACAAGATCACTGCTCCATTTGTTACTCTCCCTTTACCTTACTGGTTTTCCCTGCCCAATTTCATTTCCTGGAAAACATATTACTTTCCAGAGAATATTTTCTAACAAAGAAGAAGAGGAGCTACCTTCAAATCTTAAGTGTGTCTGTGTAACTGATTTGTATTCAGAACCTTAAATTTTTCCAGTGGGATCACTTTGAAGTCCTAAACTAGCCCATTCCCCATGAATACATACACATTAAATCATAGCAAAGCTTCTGTAGTTTCATACCTCCCACACAGACTTCTTCATGTACTACACATAAAAGAAAAATAGAGTCTTCGCATTTGCCAATGTGACTGGGTAATACTTGGGGATATTAACTTGTAAATCTTTTATTCTCATATTTCCTTTTCTTTCTGTCTTTCTTCTTTTTTTTTGCTTTGCCCCCAGTCAAGCAGGCAATTGGATCTTATGTGGATAGAGTAGAGGTAATTAATGTGTGAGTGTGCTGGGGAGGGTGCCATAAGTAGTCTACAAACCTACATTCATCCCTCTCTGACTTTGGATTTCAAAGCCAAATATTACACCTTAGGAGAACCGGGAGAGTTTGTGTAAGAGGTAAGAGACAGGAAATGAATAGGTATAGAGAGTATTTTGGAGAAAGTTGCCAAGGGATAGGGGAGATGAGAGCTTTTCATTCACACCAAACAGAAAGTCTCCTGGGCTATATGACCTGTGATGGATCATTGGATAAAGAGATGGGTTATGGATCCTGGATATGTAGGAGAAATGGCTTTATTTCAAGGTAGCTTATTGGGTAGGCATGGAACTCCAGGAAAATGGCTGCATTGTGGTGTGGAACTATTAGAGCCAGTTGACCATAGTGTGGCCATGATGATGGAGGCAGTGGGTGTTTCAGAGAAACTTTATGGACAGACTGAGATCCAAAGGCTCTGGCACTCATAGATGCCTGAACACTGAACAAGGTCCTGGAAACTGGAAAGGACTGTGGGGAAGGAGTGGGGAAAACTGATGGTAGTAATTAATGAGGTAATATTTTCTAGCAACATGTAAAGATGATGGCTTTAGGGACAGAAATTAAGTTATAGAAAATAAAATGCTGTTTCTTATTCAATCATTTGCAGACAAAGAATTATCTTGACTTCTACATGATAGACACCTGAACCCTCTACCAACCCTCACAGATCTTTTTCTCCTGGACCAGCTGCAGTCTTTGAGGGTATTCTTGAAGCTTGCTGTTTGGGCACCCACATCCTCATCTATAAGAAGTGTAAAGTTAACGTAGATATAACTCAACCATTTCTAGTAACGCTTTATCTAAACAAGGCTTCATTTGAAGCATTGTGGTATAGCTGGAAGGTACCTGGCAACCAGCAACAGTGCTCAGAACTCCATAGATTAGACATTACTACAAACCCAAGAAACTCAGCCCGTAACAAGGGAGGTGTATGTCTACTTTAACAGCTCAGATTGATCATACACTAAACACCTGGAAGCAGTATTTGTGGGCCAGACATCTTAAAGGGATAGGTTTTTGGATTAGGAAGACTTTTTTAAAAAAATTATCAGCCTTTCTACTTACTATCTGTGTAGACTTAACAATTTGCTTAAGGTTTCTGAACCTTAATTTCCTCATCTGTTAAATGGGATCAATAAGAGTTACATCATTTATTCACGTATTCATTTTTACATAATGAAGTTTTTTGAAGATCTGTTATGTGCCTAGTGTTCTCCTGGGTAGCGGTTGTTATTAGGGTTAACAAAATAATACTTAGTTTAATGTCTGGTACACACTGATTTTTTTAGCAAATAATAGTGGCTGCTATTGTTTTTATTTTTGTTCCTATTATTACTTCCAAGGGCTAAAATATGAGATGTGTCAAATAGGCCGTATCAACCAGGTGCCATCAATTTCTAGACCCATAAAGAAAATCACACCCAATACTACCAATAAACTGCTAAGGAGTTTTCCTGAAACAGTCTTGCTCTTTGCCCAACAAGAATACCCCCATTCACAACAATGATTTCTGATACTTTACCTAAATTGCCCATGCTATGCTATGTCACTGTGAGGACTGAATTTTGCATGAGGTAACAGAATGCTCTAACAACAATAGCTTAAACAATACAGACATTTAATTATTGTAAATAACAAGAGGTGTGATGATATAGGATGATTGCAGCAACTTAGGGACGTTACAATGCTGTCTTTCCACTCTTTCTTACTTAGTGGATCAGCAATGTCTCCACTCATGGTCACAGTGGTAGGCAGAGTTCTAAGCCCCATTCCATCCCACAGCAGCATTCAAGGTAGAAAACAAGGGCATGGTGGTAAAAACGGAAAAAGGAACATGTTCTTTATCACATCTATTATCCCACTCACCAGCCAACGTTCCCTTTAGTTTAATGGCCTGTAATTGGGTTACATACACACCCTGCACAAATCTCTAGGCAAAGGGAAACAGAACTACCGATTTATGCCCTGGGGTTGATTACATCATCACACACTGGGGATCTCCAAGCAAGGAAGAAGGGGATAATGCTTTTTGAGTAGTGACAAAGAGTGTCTGTGAGATGCTCGTGCCCAGCCATTGCCTGGACAAAATACATTCTGTATAATAAGGCCACCAAGTCACCTTGTTGGGCATCAAACAGCATAAAGAATGACTTAAAAAGGCCTGATATACTTGACTCTTTGCCCCTGCCCGATGGACACCACTGGGTCATGCAGGAACCGGGACTGCTGCCTTAACTGCTTCAGATGGTAGACTTTATGAGCACATTTTTGCCTTTGGTGTCTTCATTTTTACAGTTGCTCTCCTCTATGTCTTAATAACTTTTAAAACACCCATTCTTTCCACAAAAACACCATTTTCCACCACGAACCCCTGTAACCAATCTGATGCTCTCAAACGGGAAACCCAAGTTTTTATAGAAAAGGAGCTAAATTTCAGCATGTACTGGGTGTGGGATTTGGGCTAGTTAATATTTATCCCAATTCCATGGAATAAACATGATATTTCCCTTTGAATATATCCTGATATTTTCTCTGGCACCATGCACATAAAATGGTAAGAGACGTCCTTCTTCCAATGCATCCCCAGCCTTTCTTTGATCTCTTGAGCTTGTCTCTGCATTTATTTCTCTATACAAGTATTCTAACAAACAATATGAACTGACAAAGTCACTCTGTGCCAAGTCACCTTTGGGTTTTTATTCCAAGCCTTGAGAGGTAAACGTGTTGCAGGTTTCACTTGCCAACGGCAAGAAGAATTGATGTCGGCAACTGCTAATAACTGGGAGGAAAAAACACTAAGTAGCTATAGTATTGAGGAATGCTGAAATGCTGATCACCCATGGACTTTTTAGCTCTGCTGGAAGAAGCAGAATCAGCAGATTTTTTTCTATTAAGTGTCTGTCTATATGCTTATATCTCTCGTGCTTTATTTCATTTTTAGTCCTTAGTTTACAAAGTCTGAAACAGTAGAAATTGTTCTGCTGTTGCTCTAAGAATCTGAAATGATTTCATAAAAATGATATCTGCTAATCTAGACAACTTGTAAAATCACAACACATTTACTCAAGCCGGTGTGTCTTTTTCAGAGCTCTCAACTGCCACAGTAATCATTGTTTCTTCCTTATTTACCATGGCCTTTGTCCGTGGCTACATTCATTTGTGTTTTAAAGCAGGGGTCCCCAACCTTTTTGGCACCAGGTCTGAGTTTCATGGAAGACAATTTTTCCACGGACTGAAAAATGGATGGTGGGGTGGGTAGGCCGAGCTCAGGTGTGATGTGCAGCCTGGTTCCCAACAGGCCACTGACTGGTACCAGCCACAGCCACTGTGGTTGGGAACCACAGTTTTAAAGTACTCCAAGTCATTGTCAGCCCTTTAGCTTGACTTTTCAGGATGTGATCCTCCTGTTTTGACATGATTCAGTACATATTGGTTATATATAAAGATAACATGAGTGGCCCAAATATAAAGTTCAGGTTTGCTGGCAGCATACCTCTCCAGAATTGCTCATTTCCCTTGACAGTTATTTGATATGTTGCACCAATCAAGGATGAGTTTCAATCCTATTCTGAAAGTTTCATCTACACCTTTCCTGATATCTTCATTTAGATATTACATCTCCCCAACATAGCAAACTATAATTAAAAAAAGAACAAAAATAATTAAATTTAAAACAATTACGCACAATACACACAGATATATTAGAAATAGACAATGCAAGCAAATTGGAATATTCCCCGTGTTCTCATTTTTTCCAATTCTTTTTGTTTAAAAATTATACCATGTGACCTGAAATCAGCAAATTTAGTCTGAAAGATCTTGTAAACACTACATGGTCATTTATTGATAGCAGTAAAGTTAAACAGAAATCAACAACAAAAAAGTAATAAATAGGAGTTTTGTGAATTCTGTACCATTTGTTACATTCTTTTCATAGGACTTTTCTACTATATTCTAATGCAGTGTGAAATTTACTACTGCTGCAATGAAACTGCCAGAATCTTGTAGAAAGCAACGTATATGCATAGCTAAAGACCCTTATTTAATAAAGTAATTTAGAATTTTCATTAGATTCTGGCTTCTGTGGGAGCGAATGTATGTAGTGAAGTCATTCTGTCTAGACAAAGTCTATTTAATTTTCTTACCCCAAATAAAACAAATTAGTTATCTATAGATCTAGGTTTATTCTACATTATCCAATATGGTTAGTTGCACCTGGGAGTTCTGACTCCTACAAAACCACATAATTTAGCTTCATTTGTACCCCATTGCCATGATGGCCTTCTAGTCCAACTTCTAGATTATCCAGAAATTTTACTCACTTGCTTCTAATGATGAAACCTCTGTCAATCGGTTGATAATTTTTGTTTACATCTGTGTTGAAGTATTGTGTTACCTTTGAAAAATAACAATAACCAAATTGAAATATCCTTGTGAATTTTGAAATCGATGGAAGTTGTAATGGTAACAAATATTTATGATTATTTTCATTCAGTGTTTTGATGTAGTCATCCAAATATCATGTAATAATAATAAATTGGATTGCAAAAAAATACCTAAAAAGGAATGAAGATTATTGATTATAAGATTTCATAAATTTGTGAATACTTTATTGATTTAATTTATTCACATAAAATTATATACTAAAATATATTAATCTCTGTTAACATCTGAAATTGTTAATACTAGTGCTTAACGTGTTTTATTGACACCAATAATTTTGAAATATCCTCTTTATATGGAATTATAGCAAGGCTTTTGTCCATACCATGAAGCTGCTGCCAGTAATTTGTCCTCCACAGTGGGAGAGTTTAAATTTGTGAATAAGATTTTCTTAAATTCTATTTTTATATGTTCAAAACCTAAGCAAATGATAATTATTTTTTATCATGAGGGTTTTGGCCACATGTTTGTCTTGGCCCAAGTCCCCTTAACTGCTTTGTTTACTGTTGCTTTGAGTTCTGTTTGTTGTTGATGTTTCCTAGTATTCTAAAGTGCTACATTCTTCCTGAATAAAATTATAATGTGCAGGCATTTATTTTATCAGATTTTAAAGGTGCATTTTTCCAAAGGGGCTCATACTGCTGGAAAATATTCATAATGAAATTTCAACATTTTTGTGATTTTTGACATACATTTTATTTGATCTTTTTCATCCATTTTCAGCAAAAGCTTATATATATTTAATGTTCTTGATTTTGTTCTGTTCAATGTCATATGGAACCTACAATTATCATTACTGAAGTTTAATATTTTAGGTCATGTATTTTTGTTGGTGTTAGTTTTTCTGGTGGGGGAAGGAAAGGATGATGAATGGTAGGATCAACTAAGCTTTGTCTGAACATACATACTCTTTACAATCTCTGCAGCCTCACAAAACGCTGGAGCACCACATTTGGATGGTACTAATATTACCAGCAAGTTTCAACATTATTGCCAAAATGGGTATGAAAATAATAGAAATTAAAATATATTCAGTGCTGCTTCTTCATTATGATAGATTAAAAACTTTCCTAATGTTTTTCATAATTTACTACACTACATTTTATTTTATACTTCAAACTGGCACTTATATAATTTTGACTATTTATAAGGCTGCATGAAACCTCAAATATTGATTGCAAGATTACCATTTCGCTTTGTGGGGTGATCATCTAAACTGGATTTGTGCTATTCAAAGCAATTATACTGTTATTCAGTGTGCTGTTAAGTAATCCTTTGTTAAATAATATTTAAATTTTTTGCATCCATAAAATTAAAATATACTTTCAATTTTTTATTAATAAAGCATTTGATAATTGAGTCTTATCCCTTTGTTTCCTAAGCAACATGGCAGTGGTGTAAGAGACAGACAATATTAGAATACACGGACTCTTAAGTGGCATTGCTCACTTATTTATTCCAAAAGAGGGCAGCAAAAGTCTATTTTATATAAATCTGCCATGTGCTGATGCCTTCTGGTCAGTGGCGGTTTTTGTGTTACCCATACTTGTTTTAAAATCAGGTATCCTTTTCCTATATCAAAATATGAAAGGAAAATGAATACATGACAAATAAAACAAATTTATTGTGAAAAATATTTAGAAGAAAATTAAAAAAAAATTCTTGCCTGAAGTAGGAGATTTAAGATATGATAAGGATAAAAGTCTCTTCTCTTTGTCTCACTCTTAGTGAATTCAATTAAAACTGGAATAAAATTGCTTTTTTCTTAATTTTTTCCTATGTTCTTGTCAGTACATAATCACCTAAAAAATGTTTAATAGTACCTGAAGTATCAATATTACACTTCTGTTACAAAATGATTGTGGATTTTTAAAAAAGTGAATATAGTTTTTCACAAAATGTTGGCATTTAAAAATGAAGAAAACCTTTTAACTGACAAATCAGATATGATATTAGGCAAATTTTATTTAGATACATTAAATGGCTGGTCTAATGATGATAATTTGAAGTATGCTCCTGCTATTTATCATTATTTTGTTGAGTTTCTCCTTAAGGAAACATTCAGTACAGAACTCGCATCACAAGAAGAAGTAGCAGATTGGGGTTTTTAAAAAAATCTTTCTTTTTTACACATATTTTGTTAGACTTCAAAGTTCTATTCTTCAGCTATTAGAAAAGCTGTCCTTTGATTTTTTTAAATAAAATAGCTAATTTTAAAAATTTTGAGCATGTAATTAGATAGCTTTCAAGTCTTGGGATTGAAACTAATGAGAAGAAGTAGGAGAATGAGACCTGCAAAATATCTGAAAATGTCAATTATCCTTGAGTTTCTGGGTAACAACATGAATTTTACTGTCATTGGCCAGTACTTTCCAAAGGGATCGAGGGAAATAAGTAGGAAAAAGGGAGTGTGTTGTGCTACAGTGAACTGTCTTCATGACAATGATATCCTAAGTAGCTATACATGATAATGTTAATGAAATGAGAAATTTTCACACATTAATTTTTTCTACTATTGATTTTATTTTTTGTTTTGTACTTTTACAACTTTTTAGAAACATTTTGTCTTTAATAAATAACCACAACCTTAGCCTTTTACTTGATAATGGAAAAAGCAATCCATAGACTAAATACTTCATGCACTGATATTGCATGTAAAATGATAGCATAGTATATAGCACACCATAAACAGTGCTTATTATTATTATTCCTTTATAACTATTATCTTCGCTTAGCCCAGCATAGAGATCCACTTTCATAAATCATCCTGAAGAGTGTTTCTTGACATGTATGTGTTACATCAGTGGGAGAGAATGGGATAGGATTACTGTGAGCTAGCAGGCGTTTTTGCACAACCTGAAAAATATATATTTATAGACAAGATTTATTGAGCATGTATTATATGATGGGCAATGTGCTAAGTATGTTATGTGGATTACATCACTTAATACACAGAAGGGGAAACAGGTTTAATAACAGAGTGACTCCTTGTTACAATGGGAAAACATTGCTCTCCAAAACTTTTAGGTCAAGAGGAAGTGGAGTTGACTGTTCCCCAACCTCATCTTTCTAGAGCTTCTATTACTGCCTAGGTTTTCACTCTACAACAAGTGACCAGTGCCTTCTCAATTTTTTTTTTCACTGCTTTCAACATATGTTCTTAGAAAAGGATCAGAGTTTAGTCTTTTACTCTTTAACATAAATTTAGACTACTGTGTTACTTCATCGTACTCTGCCTTTTAAGACTTAGTATTATGGGTTGAAAGTTTTTCATCAGTTAAGGGAGTTCCTGATATCAATCAATACATGGGAGATGTATTGGTGGTTTTGGGAGTGTGATGATAGCAAAGTGCTCTTTCAGGATTTTTAAATCACAACATATATATGTACAATTACTCTTTTAAGAAAATAGATTATTACAGTCCTGCAAAATCAGACCTAGAACGCTAGGCTATAATACGTGATTAACAAATTGTTGAATGGGTAAAAAAATACACATCAGACATTTTACACATATTGACTAATCCACATAACAGTCCAATGAAGTAAATATTATTCTTATCTTATTTTTATTTTATAGCTCGGAAACTGGAAGCAGAGAGGAGTTAGGTAGCTGGCCTATGGATGGTAGGGGAAGATCATGAATCTAGAGACTGTTTCATGGCTTCCTTCCCTAACACCTTTGGGCAGAATTAGTGCAATTTCATGACATTTACAATTTTTGTTTTTTTTGGTAATTATTTTTATTTTGAGAAATTTGACACAAATAAAAATATATAACATATAAAAAATAAAGAAGCATAATAATTGGATTGGGAATCCACCACGAAACTTATGAAGTAGATTATCACAATTCCATTGAGCTACCTGGGTACACGTCCTTACTGTTACCATCTGCCTCCCATCAAATTTAACCGCTATGTTGAATTTAGTGTTTATATTTCTTTTGCATTTTAAAATAGTGTAACTGGAAATGCATATATATTTAAAAATATAATTCTTATATTTCCTTGTTTTTATTTTTATTAAAATATTACACTGTGTATAGTTTACTACTAGTTTCTTTTGCTCATTCAATGCTATATTTCTCTGTATTTCTAAAATTCTTTGTGGTATTGCCTGTGGGCTGAACGTAATTTATTTTCACAGCTGTACTCTATTCCATTTTTTAACTATTTCACATTTATTTATATATTTTCTTAAATGTGAATGCTTGAGTTCTTTTCAATTTTTTTAATATTATAATAGGTTGCTATGAGTATTCTTGAGCATTCCATGGATGAACATGTGCAAGGATTACTTTAGGGCATATACCTGGGGGTGGAATTGTTGGATGTAAGAATATATGCTTATTCAACTTTAGCATAATAACACAAACTGTTCCCAAAATGGATGTGCCAATCTGCACTCTCACCAACAGTGCACATTTCCTCTGTATTGTGTGGCATGTACTTGCTGGTGTCCTCCAATGAGCAGCGAACCCTCAAAGTGAAGGACTGTATCTCATTTTCCTTATTATCAGTTCAAATACCCAGACCAGAGGTTGGTGCATACTAGATGCACAGCAAATACTAAACGAGTAAATGCATAATAGTTTAAGCACCATTAAGGCAAAAATCAAGGAAATAGAGATGAGAGGTAAGGACAAATGAGGAAATTGTTTATTATTCAACTTGGGGCATGACATTAATTTAGTACCAAATGTTTTTGTTTTCTTCCCCCATGAAATGGTGATAAAACCAGTGAGTCAGAACTAGAAATTAGGTTTTTTTTTTTTAGGAAAATTCATTTTTAATATTTATTACTTTATGTGGAAAAATTCATCAATATTGTGAATATTTGATACCATTTATCAATACTATTTTTGTTCCAGAAACATTTCATATTCATATTATCTATCTTAAAAAAAAAGATCCTGTTAAGTTTTGTTGAAGCCTTTTATGTAAAAGTATGCTTTTTAAATTATCCTTATTTTGTTTCCTGATCATTTTAGTAAGGGATATAATGTAGGTTAAAAGGAGAAAGTGCTAAGCATTTATAAAGCTTTGTCTTCCACAAGTGCACTGATATAATAATATTAGTGTAATACTTTCCCCAAACTCCCTGTGAATTCAAAGATTTAATCAGATTTCTCATTAGAACCATTTGGCTGATGAGGGAATGGAATCATGAGCAAACAATCTGCTTTGTTTGTGATGTGGCTCTTCTAACTTTTGTCCGGTACTTTATTAATATCAGTCACCTAAAAAAACGATTTTTAAATTTCTTTCTGTGGATGAATGTTTTACTGGGTATCCCGTAGTCATTCAATGGTTGAACATCTCTTCTGTGTACAATTACGTGACTTTTTAAAGATATTGATATTCATCTGTTTTTTTAATCCAAAAAGTGTTCTTGTGGCCTTTTTAAAATATATGTCACAGTTCCTTTTTCCTTAAGATATTTTGAATTCCTAAACATTAATGATTATTTTATTTTCTGCCCATGTGACTTACTCTATGGTGCCTACCACTACTCATAGCAGGCATGCCCTCAAAAACACAGATTTAGTGACAAACAGAAATTGGGGATTTTCCCTAAAATGGGAGCAGAATTTAATCTAGTTTTCTGAAGAGACTAAAACATCTGGCCATTTTATGGAGAAAGTGCTCCTGGAGAAATCCCAGATTTCTAAGCGGGAAAGAAAATAGGTCAGGTCATCTCGCCGAGTTGCACTATGTCTTGTAAGATTTTATTTTCTTAAGACATTCAATGCCTTTCATTTTCACTTGGAATTGTCTCTGATTAATATTTAAATAAATGTAAACATCAGCTTTTACTAAGGCTAATTGTGAAATTGGATACTCCTCACATAGGGAATTTTTAATGTTTGCAGAAGCACTTTGTCAGCAGTTTTTGTGCTATTTAAAAGATCAGTGTCTAATGGGATTAAGTTGGATAATCAAATAACACACTTAGATCTGGGTACATGGTTTGATGCCTGTGCAGTACTTCTTTGATGAATATAAATGAAAAGTGTCTCGTGGTTAGGGGTAGAAGTCACCATGCCACGGTGCACGGTGTTTCTGCTAAGTCAGCACCTGGGCATGAAATTGAGACTTAGATGGAAGGGTGGACTGATAAGAGAAGAAGAAATCTGACAGGGTTTCACTCTAGTGGAGTGGAAAATGCCATGTGATATTTTGAGCAATATCAAATTTGAAAATATTGAAGAAAACCATCTAATGCAGACCAATAATGGCTAAAATCAGTTTTTAGTTTTCTTAACAGTCTGTATCCTTAACCAATTGCTTGCATAGCTGCTTGCTTCACCTTTTTTCTGGAGCTGGCCTATTTTTCCTTCCAATGGGATAGGAATATGTGCTATGGTTATACTGTCATGCTCTATTTTGTCCTAAGAGTTCCTTCTTAGTGTATATCTCTGAAATGGCTATCTGTGTACTCGCTATTTCTTATTTTTAATAAAAAAGTATAAAGTAGGCCGGGCGCGGTGGCTCACGCCTGTGATCCTAGCACTCTGGGAGGCCGAGGCGGGCGGATAGCTCAAGGTCAGGAGTTCAAGACCAGCCTGAGCAAGAGCGAGACCCCGTCTCTACTATAAATAGAAAGAAATTAATTGGACAACTAAAAATATATGTAAAAAA
>CAUYRT010089207.1:0-26639 GCA_963574885.1 Lepilemur ruficaudatus | reverse complement strand
AAAAAATTAGCTGGGCATGGTGGCGCATGCCTGTAATCCCAGCTACTCGGGAGGCTGAGGCAGGAGGATTGCCTGAGCTCAGGAGTTTGAGGTTGCTGTGAGCTAGGCTGATGCCACGGCACTCTAGCCTGGGCAACAGAGTGAGACTCTGTCTCAAAAAAAAAAAAAAAAAAAAAATTTATGTATGATAACAATACCACCTTGTGGATGGGATATAAGGATTAATTTTCTCAGACAGGTTAAATTGTTGTAGGCAGTACTACTTTATTTGACTAGCACTATCATTTTAATTCAGAAGGATTAAGTTGGCCAGGCAAGGTGACTCACACCTGTAATCCTAGCACTCTGGGAGGCTGAGGTGGGAGGATTGCTTGAGCTCAGGAATTCAAGACCAGCCTGAGCAAGAGTGAGACTCCATCTCTACTAAAAAAGTAGAAAAAATTAGGCTGGGTGCGGTGGCTCACGCCTGTAATCCTAGCACTCTGGGAAGCTGAGGTGGGCTGATCGCTCAAGGTCCGGAGTTCGAAGCCAGCCTGAGCAAGAGCGAGACTCCGTCTCTACTAAAAAATAGAAAGAAATTAATTGAACAACTAAAAATATACAGAAAAAATTAGCCAGGCATGGTGGCGCATGCCTGTAGTCCCAGCTACTCGGGAGGCTGAGGCAGAAGGATTGCATGAGCCCAGGAGTTCGAGGTTGCTGTGAGCTAGGCTGACGCCATGGCACTCTAGCCCGGGCAACAGCGTGAGACTCTGTCTCAAAAAAAAAAAAAAAAAAAAAGTAGAAAAAACTAGCCATGCCTTGTGGCATGCTCCTGTAGTCCCAGCTATTCGGGAGGCTGAGGCAGGAGGATTACTTGAGCCCAGGAGTTTGAGGTTGCTATAAGTTAGGCTGGCGCCATGGCACTCAGCCTGGGCGACAGAGCAAGACTCTGTCTCAAAAAAAAAAGAGAGGGTTAAGTTGGCCCAAGGCTATACCAAATGTGTTTGACAATAGTTTGGTATGGAAGGATGTTCATAATTCTAACCTTTATGTAGCAAAGGAGAATCAAAGATGGTGATGCAAAATATGTTGACTAGCCAGGCATCGTGACTTGTCCCTGTTGTCCTAGCTGCTTGGGAGCCTGAGGTGGAGGATCACTTGAGCACAGAAGTTGGAGATCAGACTGGTCAAAATAGCTAGACTGCATCACTACAAAGAAAAAAACAGGAAAAAAAATTTTTGACTATTTTTTACTATGCTCTGAAATGCAGAATTGACCCCAAAATTTGTCATTCAGCTTTTCACACAATTGGAAGAAATTGAGAAAATCTGAAGCGCTTTTTCTAGCCTTCCTTTTTGCCCCTGTGGAGCCAATGATGAGAGGAGCAGATCTCACCCAAATTTATCTGAAGTAATCATTCTCCATGGATGGGATTAAGAAAAAAATAAAAGATCAGTACTTGTAGGTGAATTAATAAATCCTCTTTTCATTCAAGATATAGAAAGAGTAAGCTCTTGTGAAGAATTTGAGTGTAAAGTGATAAGTATAAGCTAATGTTGTAATTTTCTTTATTTTAGATTTCTTCAGTACAGAAAAAAAATGAAGATTTAGGACAGGAGGAGATTGTTCAACTTTGTATGAAAAATGTAAAATGGGTGGAGGACCTATTTGAAAAATTTGGAGAACTTCTAAATCATGTACAGCAGAGATGTTCCTAACATTTCCACAAAAATCCCGACTTTTTTATAGCACTAATGGTGGATGAGGGGTGGTCAAAGATAATCAGATGTCGAGCAGTGGTCTGCTGCAGGCCTGCCTGCTTCCATCCTGGAATTTCCATCATGACCTCTGCTAAAGGACAATGGTGCTACCAAGGAAGCCAGTCCTCTGGCAATGGACCTAGATCCCACCACATTTTTATCCTAATGAATGATTTTTCTATTTTGTAAACCATTGAGTAACTGAGTTTTATTTTCAGAAATGTTTTTTGACAAGCGATGAAGCATGCACTAAATATAATTTTTCTTTATTGCTAGAGAAATAACACTTAAGTAACTTGATTATTTTTTTCTGACTGTGGCTAAACACCAGAATGAAAGAAAGGTGGCAGAAAGCATATGTTTGTATTCCCGTCTGGCCACAGAACCGAAAGTATTGTATAATACGTTATGTAAACAGATCTGGTGTGATGTGACATCCCGTCTGAGAACATCATCAATTTAAAATACAAAATTCTGAAGCTGCATTCTGCTTTATGGACTCCTTTTACTCTTAACATGTTCAGGAAACTGGATGTGGAATTGGTGCAATTCTGTGACTGCTTTTTGTGTCAAATTATATTTCGATGAAAAACACAATGACATACTATTTTCCCTATCTCAAAGAAAAGTATTTTCGTTTATACTGTGTTTTTTCCTTTGGAAAATTTTCAATTGTACATTTTATTTCACTAATAGTTGTATTTTTCACAAGGGAAATGTGGTTATAATTATGTTTCATGTATCTGTACTTCACTTTTCATTATTTTCAGTAAATCTTATTTAGTTATATGTCAAATTTCTATTGTGAATTCTATCTTGAGGTAACGATTTTTGTTCATACAGATTTGCTTCAGTGTTATCCAGAATATGCATCCAGTACTAGAATTAGGTTAGCTTTATAAATGGGGCTGTGTTAAATACTGCGGTACTTTTCTAATTCATGAAATAGATTTCTTACTGAATTAGCACTTGATCAAATGAATTGTCAAGGTGAAAATAAGAACAAAATTGATAATTAGACTATCGGCAGTGTTAAACACAGCTTACTTAACTCTTAGAACTGGAAGTAGTAGAGCTCTCCTTTTGGTGCCTTTCCAACCTTTATACACACTGTTGTAGCTTTCTTAAGTTTGATAGCTCGTGTTTCAAGTAGTTTAGCTGAGACAGTGAATGTATTAGGTTCAACATGACCTTGTGGTTTATTTGTGTTTGCCAACAGGATGCCTTATTTGTTTGAGAAGAAGATTTACTAGTATCATTCTCCACTATCTCCTTTTTTAGGATTGTAAAGAAGTGGTTAATCATCATACTTTTGTTTATGTTACCACCATTTAGTGCCTTACGTCCTATCAAGAAAGCAGTGTTACTGCTCAATTCCCAAATAAGACACACTTACATAGATATTGCTGTTGTCTTGATTTTCAGTTAATAGGCCAACTTCTTACACTTAAAACCTCAGTAAACTGGCAAAGAATTAAAGATAACACATGACTTGATTTGAGAATAAAACATTGTAGCATTGGGTGAAAAATGAGTATTTGAGTTACGCTTACATATTTATTTCTGATGGTTATCTTATTTAAAGCAATAATCCTTAATACTGTACCTGCCACTAGACTAGGTACTCAATAATGGAAGTTTCTCTCAAGGGTTAAATGTTCCATTTCTGAAAGTTTTAAAAACGTGTTTGGGCAGCTTATCTTAAAAACAGAAGTAACCTATTAGATTCATTTTGCCTGACTCATATGGGAGATGCAGAGATTATCGGCAGTGGGAGCATCATAAAACGAATTTTATAAGAGTGGAGAAGAGTAGGAAGCAGCCATATTTCTTTCTGATAGTATTGACTCTGGACAGAATTGGTATCTTTCACTTCTAAAATGCAGAGTAGGGAAACCACATCTCCTAATGTAGTGCTGTAAGTATATACCTTTATGTTATTCCCCCAGCTTACTTTCCTGAATCATTGATGGTTTAAATGTTTTTAAAAGCTGCCTTACATTCAGGTAGCTCTCAAAGTAAATGTTCGAATTCACTAGCCACGCTTTCTTTTCATGATAAGCCCCATGGAAAACAAAGATGTTTCCTTAAAGTGAATCTAATGTTTCCCATAGAAAATAACCCATTTCCTTTTGAACTGTAGTTGTTGTCAAGCTATTTGCAGTTGTAATCATTTTAGTTAGTAAAACAAGTGTTTTCATAACAGGGGAGGCCAAATCTACGATACTGCCTCAGAGAGACCCTATTATTTAGATACATCATCTTCTCTCATTTGATCCGTATAACATAGGCGAAAACATCAACCCCAAGCCTTAGAGAAAAGTGGGAATATTATAAGAACCATACTTGAGTCCTCTCTTTGTATGAAGTTAAATACAGTCATGTGTCGCTTAATAACAGGGATACATTCTGAGAAATTCATCCCAAGGCAATGTCACTGTTGTGCAAACATAGAGGGTAGTTAACAATCCTAGGTGGTAGAGCCTACTGTACCCCTAGGCTAGCCTATTGCTCCTAGGCTACAACCCTGTATAGCATGTTACTTTACTGAATACTGTAGGCATTTGTAGCACAATGGCAAGTATTTGTGTATCTAAACATAGAAAAGGCACAGTAAAAAGACAGTATTATAATCTTATGGGACCATATATACGTGTCTGTCACTGACTGAAAAGTTGTTATGCGGCTCATGACTGTAAATACTTAGTGATTAACATTTACATGCCTTGCCAGGGAGTTTGAAATTTATAATATAGAAATAACTTTAGGTTGGAGATAGAGTTAAAGAGGTAAAGCACATGTTGCCATGACCCAGGGGAATATGTTTAAGAAAGATTCGATTTTCTTACCTATAGAGATCTGGAAGTAATTTAATGTAAGAAATCTTTTTGTTTTGGTTTGCATTACTAGTTCAGATGAGTAGTTGGAGAAGGGGCCTCCTTGTCACTTTCATTATAATCCAATTTCCACTTATTTGATCCTCTAAGTCATAAATTATAATGATTTATGAGTTATCACAGTAAGTCAGCACTAGAAACTGTTCATTTTTCTATTACACTATCAAATAGGAAACATTGGTAAGATTGAAAAAAATCTTATTTTAAAATGGCTTATGAAATTTTCAGATTACTTTTAAAATTCTAAATTCTTTATATCTCTAAAACTTGAAAATATGTAGATGGACTCAAGCATTAGGACTATTTTCAAAGCTTTCCTCATTTTTAGGCATAATTTTCCTTCTAATAAACATATTTATTTTCTTTAATGCAGGTATGTTCCAACCCATGACTTTGGAGATATTCCTGTAAAACCAGTATAGCAGCAGGGTTATTGAAGCAACTTTCCTAAAAGTTGCTTCAAATGTACAAGTTGCAAATTTCATTGTATTTGTAGAATACAATTTTTGTTTTAAACTGTATTTCCATCTGTTTCTCAAAAATACTTTTCAAAAAGAGTGAAATATCCAGGATAACTACTTCTGTGTCAGTGGACTTGGCACATAACTGCACAAATGAACAATGTACACTATTGGTTGTGCATTAACTTACATGTACAATTTTTGGCATCTGTGTTCACAAATGCATGTTTTCGCAAATCACCTTTATTTATAACTGACAATAATTGAAGTTAAGGATATAAAGAAACCTGCATTTGTAGTCCAGAGTTTTCAATTGGTCCATAATACAATGTATGGAAATGTGAAAGACAATTTTGTATATTTGTTTGTTACTAACTCAGACCATTAAAATGAAAACAATTTTTTAAACAACAAAATCACAAGTTTGGGGTTTTTTTGGTTGTTTTTTTTTTTTTTCCAGAATTGGAAACTGAGGTATTGTACAACCAAAAGCATCATCATGCTACAGATTCCTCACATACCAACTTCATCTTATAACTAAACAAAGTTATAAGATATAACTGGTATAAGGCTCACCCATTATATGTCAAATGATTATTTTAAGTAAGTATTTGTGTTATCTATTATAACTATTGAATAGGTTAAAAAAAAGTTTTTCCTGACTGGTCCTTTAATTTTCTGAATAATATTCCACCTTAATTTTCATATAATATTGGAAACTATTATTTCAAGTGAAGATAATATCAATATATTTGCTATCTTGTAGTTTTGATTATAAAAGCACTGACTTTTCATTCCTTTATTTTATACAGTTAGAAAGTAAATATTTAATGATCTATCAAAAAATATTTTTCACCACAGGGAGGTCTGAAAAAAAATTTTTAATTCTGTAACATCACTGTTTTCTCCATCAGTTGCTGAAATTGCTTTTCATTTTAGTATTTTCCACAAAATAGTCTAGAAAATAGTCATTATGCAATTATCTATATTGGAACCTAAATGATAGCTCTTATACTAAACTGCTTTGTTAATATTTTGTTACTGTCTGGTTCTATTTTTTTAAAAATACATTTTGTGTCTCAGAGAAGGTCTCTAAACTCAGTTATTTAACCTGCTCCTTCTCCAGGAAGATGCAAAAACAGATACTTCTACTCTTTTGTTTTCCAAATACAAATATTTTGTTATGAGAAAAATAAGGTATTCATGTTCATTAGAAAAATCAAAAAGTATGGAAAAGTGTAAAGAAAAAGATATAACCTACTCTGTACTAAGTCTTGATATTGGTCCAAAACATGCTTTCAGTTCCCAGTATTGGATGGCTTGCAAGATTTAGTACTATGGATTGCCGCTGTTCTGTGGCTTAGCTTTAAGTGAATTTCTAGATTCCAGAGATACCCACAATTAAAGGAAAATTTAAAAGCACATTCCAAAGTGAAGTCAAAATGATCTGGGTTATTGATCATTTTAGGTTATGTATATATCTGTTCTTCAGCTAGGATGAATAATTTATAGCTGACTGGTTTCAAATTAAAGGAGGATACAATTACCAGTTGGTCTATTGTTAAACTATCCATTTTGTGCAGTTAATCAGGAGCCAAGAAATTGCTTTACAAAAATAATTTGTGTTTTACACAAAATCTACCTGTGATGCTTGCTGAGCTTAATATTTTCACCAAAAGTAAATATTTTCCTTTAATTTAACTCCTTAAAGTATTTAGAATAAGGCAACAACAAAAATCACTTAAGACATAGAATAAAATATAAAAGACAGTGAAAATGTTTTTCTAAAATTTACTACAACCAAAATTGTATTTCCCCTGCCCCTTCTTCCCTCATTGTGGCCCATACTTGGGGTCCATCTTTAAATTCCTTAAATACATACACTTTTTTCTTGCCTCCAGTCTTTCTTGTTCCCTCTGTTGAATTATTCTTTTCTCTCCTCTTTATTCTTCAGATTTCACTTAACCATCACTCCTACTTAGATTAGACTTTACTCCTCTGGACCATATTAGGTGCCCTTGATTCCTCCACTGTAGCGTTTACCACACTTGGTTGTAGTTGGTTGATTGGTGGTCTCTCTTCTGCTGGATCCTGTCATCTGTTGATAGGACTCCTGTGTTTTGATCACCATTGCATTCCCAACATCTAGTGTATTACCCTGGAACATAATATATTCTCATTAAATCTTTGATGAATGACTGGATATGTGAAAGAAGTTACAGGGAATATTAAAAAGGTAAAAACAGGAAAGTGTTCTTTCGATTTTGCAACAAAAGCATAAATAACGTTATCAGTAGTAATTGCAACATCAGGAAAAAATGACTACACCAAGAGTGTGTATACTATCAAAAACTGCTGACATTTTATGAAAAAGTGAAATGCAGTGGCCATAATTTTTTTACCTTTCATCTCTATTTGCAGAGAAAGCTCAGAGATCAGGACATACATAGCTTTCCTCTGTGTTTTGGGCTTGAGATTCTCCAGATGGAGTAATTAGGAAGAAAGTCCTGGTAAAGATTAAGAAATGTTTCTGTTAAATGGCACGCATCATGAATAAAATACTCTGGCAAGGGGAGTTCACTTACTTGGGGAGAGTCAGGGAAGATATCATGGAAACAATGATTCAGCTGAGCCTCAGAGGTTGGGAAGACTTAACAGCTGGCTGAGGAAGAAGACATAATAGTTCATTTTTAGGAGAATGGTTTCTGCTTCAGTTCTGCCACTAAACAGGCTCTGTCCTTATCCATGCCCTGTGAAAGCTAATCTGAATGTGTTTTTTCATACTGAAAGTGAGGTAAGAAACAGGTCTTTTTAAGCTATTAATATTCTTTGATTCTAGATAGACTGGAATGTTGGGAGAAATGCAAAGTGGTTCAGGTTGGCATCACCAAAAGAGTGGAGGAGCAGAATGGTAAGAATGGACGGGTCTTCAGCTAAGTGCTTTCACTCTGAATATAATTTTCTGTTTTGGGAGCTTCAACCTAGAGATATGTAACTAAATAGATGGAATAAACATCACAAATGCTGATATGTAAAAAAAAAAAAATGGAAAGGTCTTACTACATTTTTTACTATCTTGGAAGACATTTCAAAAGCATGAAGCAGCTATTTTACATACACCACATATACCTTAGCATTCAGTTCATCTTGTGACACTAGTGTAAAATTAATTAGACACATTGTGTTACCAGTTAATTATGAAGTGCCTAGGGTCTGTATCCACAGTCTTCATCTTTATATCTCCAATGGTGCAAAGTATTTTACACCATAGGCATTTAATAGGTATGTGTTGAATAGATTGGTGACTATATAAATGAGAGCTTATATGGAATCAATTCAAAGAATTTTTAAGCTCTTAAAAGAGTTCAAAATACTCAGTTGTCAGTGGTACGTACCTTGCTTTCCCTTTCTATCTTTAAAACATCTCAGCCAGGTGGGGTGGCTCACACCTGTAATCTTAGTACTTTGGGAGGCTGAGGCAAGAGGATCAGTTGAGTCCAGGAGTTTGAGACTAGATTGAGCAACGTAGCAAGATCCCATCTCCACAAAAAATATTAAAATTAGCAAGGATATGGTGATGTTCACCTGTAGTCCCAGCTACTTGAGAGGCTGAGGCAGGAGGATCACTTGAGCCCAGCAGTTTGAGGTTGCAGTGAGCTATGATCACGCCACTGCACTCTAGCCTGGGCAACAAAGTGAGATTCAGTCTCGAAAAAAAAAAAAGAAAAAGAAAATGTCTTGAACAGTACCCATCCTTTTCATGTATCACTCTTAGTTCTCCTCACTGTGCTTACTTCACGACAGACCAGAGTCTATTAATCCTTATATTTATATTTAATTTCTATTTAATCCATGGAAGTAGTGAGTGGGCTATCATCAGAAAGCAGGAATCTTTGAGCAGTGAAGCAAGCCAAGTCTAAACATTAGAAACAGGCTAACAGAATCTGGCTTTAGAATAAACTTTAATTAGCCCTCTTTACTTAGACTTTATCAATGGCTTAAAAACTGTTTATGGGCCACTCAGTGGAAAGTCTTTTCAATGCCAGTCCTATGTTGAGTTTATTATAAGATAATGTTATTTGACTTAAGTAGAAGTCAGGAAGTTAGGGGTTTTTTACAGCTGACACTAAAGCGAATGCATTAACATTATCACAGGAGTTTGCAAACAATTCACTATCAAAAAGATTGTATAGGCCAGGCGCGGTGGCTCACGCCTGTAATCCTAGCACTTTGGGAGGCTGAGGCGGGTGGATCGCTCGAGGTCAGGAGTTCGAAACCAGCCTGAGCAAGAGCAAGACCCCGTCTCTACTAAAATAGAAAGAAATTAATTGGCCAACTAAAAATATATAGAAAAAATTAGCTGGGCATAGTAGTGCATGCCTGTAGCTCCAGCTACTCAGGAGGCTGAGGCAGGAGGATCGCTTGAGCCCAGGAGTTTGAGGTTGCTGTGAGCTAGGCTGACGCCACAGCACTCTAGCTCTAGCCTGGGCAACAGAGGGAGACTCTGTCTCAAAAAAAAAAAAAAAAATTATATATTAAAGCATCATTCAAAAGTACTACAAAGCAAAAACTTACCTTCTTTTAACCATGCTCATACTGCTGATGAACAAATAATCTGCCATCCAAATGAGAAATATGAAAAGTCATCATTATGACTGCCAGAGCTGGGCACCATGATATTAGTCTGCTCGGGCTGCCTTAACAAAATACCACAGCCTGGGGGCTTAAATAACAGAAATTTATTTTCTCAGATCTGTAGACTAAACGTCCCAGATGAAGGCCCAGGGAGACCATTTCTGGTGAGGGCTTCCTTCCTGGCTTCCAAACAGTTGCCTTCTCACTGTGTCCTCACGTGGCAGGGAGAAGTCAAGCTCTTCTGGTGTCCCTTCTAATAGGGGAACTAATCCTGTCTTAAAAGAATCAGCTTCAGATTTGTATGAGCTTGATTCTGGTGATATATAGAAATGTTATTCTTACATAGCTCTATTCCTCCCTCCCCTTTTTGTGGTATTATCACTATATATATTACATCTCTAGACATAACAAGCCCAACAATACCTCATTATAATTATTAATATGACTTTACCATTTGTAGTCATATTCTTAGCCTAGTGTAGTTCTGCTGTCACATACCTCCTTTGTGTTGTTAATGGCAAAGATATTACATATATGTTACATTTTTGTATGATATAGGCCTAAGAATACATTATATACATTTTATCTTATACAATAGTTTTTTTTTTTTTTTTTTTTGGTGCTCTACGCTTCATAGAAACTCCTCTAATAGTGAACTATAGAAATGATCCCTGAAAGTATAGTCTTTACAACAGCTTTTTAAATCATTTAATAGAAGAAAGGAGAAAAATGCATTTATACTGTCTTTTAAAATTACATAATGTACTACCTTTACTGGTGCTCTTTATTTTTTGGTGTGAATTTGAATTACCCTCTGGAGTCACTTGCCTTCAGCCTGAAGAGCTTCCTTTAGTATTTCTTGTAAGGCAGGTCTGCTACCAACAATTTCTCTCAGTTTTTGTTTATGTAAGAAAATTTATTTCACCTTCATTTTTGAAAGATGGTTTTTCTGGATATAGCATTCTTGGTTGCCAGTTTTTATTTTTATTTTTTCCTTGAGTACTTTCAATATGTTGTCTCACTGCCTTCTGGCCTCAGTTGTTTCTGTTGAGAATTCGGCTGTTAATCTTACTGGATTTCTCTTGGAAGTAATAAGTTGTTTTTCTGTAGCTTTCAAGATTTTCTCCTTTTTAGCATATTTACTATGATGTGGCTGTTTGTGGATCTCCTTTTGTTTATCCCATTTGGAGTTCATTGAGCTTCCTAGATGTGTAAGTTACTTCTTTTTCCAATAAATTTGGTAAGTCTTCTGCATTATTTCTTCAAATATTTTTTCTGCTCCTTTCTCTCTATTCTTTCCTTCTGGTAAACTATTACATGCATGTTGCTGTGCATAATAGTATCCCATATTTCTCTGAGGCTTTCATCTTTTTTTCCATTCTTTTTTCTCTCTGTTCTTCAGCTTGCATAATCTCTCTTGATCTACCTTCAAGTTCACTTATTCTTTCTTATATCAGTTCAAATGTACTGATAAGCCCCTCTTGTCAGTTTGTTATTTTCTGTTATTGTATTTTTCAAACTTAGAATTTCCATTTGGTTCTTCTTTATAATTTCTATCTCCTTATTGATGTTCTGTGTTAGAGGAAACATTGTCATTATACCTTCCTTTACTTCCTCAATCATAACTTCCTTTGGTATTATAACCATGTTTATGGTAGCTTCTTTGAAGTCTTTTTCTGCTAAAACTGACATCAGGTCACTCTAGTAGACAACTTCTGTTGCCTGTTTTTTTCCCAGGGCATGGGTCATACTATCCTGCTTTTGGGATTTTGTTTCGCTTTTTTCTTTGCATTCTTCAAAACTCTTTATTGAAACCGGAGGTTTTAGATAATATATTGCAGCTTTTAGTAACTCTGGGTACTGGTCCCCACCCCTCTGAGGCTTGTCATTATTATTTGTTTAGTGACTGGCTGTATTATTTTGGTGAAATACTCTCCACCCTCACTCCAGCGTTGACACTCTGAAGTTCCTCCGCAGAGAAGTGCAGTTTTAGGTATGCCCACAGTCACCCTAAGATGACAGGGGCTTTGGCAGGGCTCTTTGCCTCTCTTTCACTGACAACATCTGGGTGTAAAACTCCACTAGTTACTAGCTGATTGCTCTATCATTTTCAACAATGGCCGAGGGCATAAATTGTTCTACAAATTAATCCAATCAAGGCTCACTTGAAGAAATAATTTTTTTTTTCTTTTTGAGACACGGTCTCACTTTGTTACCTAAGCTAGAGTACAGTGGCACAATCATAGCTCACTGCCACCTTGAACTCCTGGGTTCAAGTGATCTTCCTTCCTCACCCTCCTGAGTAGCTAGGACTACAGGCAGCCACCACTACACCCAGTTGATATTGCTTAGTTTTTATAGAGATAGGGGTCTCACTATGTTGCCCAGTCTGGTCTTGGACTCATGGCCTCAAGCGAACTTCCCACCCCAGCCTCCTTCAGGCCTGGCTTGATGGAACAGTTTCTGATGTGATTGTTTGATATTTATTGCAATGCTAGGAGGGCTCCTCCCAGCTGTCTTGTTTCCAGTTCTCTTCTGACTAGTTAGCCCTTACAGTTTAGCTTGTATCCTGGACTGCCTGTCACCACAACCTGCGCTATTCTTGTGAGTGCCCTTAGGCTGGATCTTCTCCATGCTCTGTTGCAAATGAAGTAAGTTCCTTTCTGAAAAGATGAGTAATTATCTTTCTTATAAGCTGCTTCTTCTACTATGCAAAATCCCTGAGCCAGGGATCTGGAGCTGGATGTGGGAACCAGGGCAAACTTCTCTCTGAGTGACATCTCCCCTCTAGGGTCTGAGCACTAGTTGGAGGAAGTAGGCAGTCTTCTAAGCTATCCTCTCCTCGAATGGAACCACCGCATTACAAGTCAGAGCAAGGGTGTCCAGGGCCCTGTTATCCTCAGCTTGTTACACCCGAGGTAGAGCCTGCATTACATTGGTGGGGGTGCAGCAGAAGGGAGTCCCCACTTCTCAACCATACTTAGCCCCGACTTAGCTTCACAACAGATAGTTAGGGCTAGACGAGAAATGCTGATATTCTGCTCCTCCCAGGAATAAAGTCCTCGCACTAGGAGCTGGGGGCAGCTAAGGATTCTTCTGTTCTTGCATGCAGCAGTGTGGAGTGGAGTCTGCCTTGCTGATTTGGGAGGAGGAGGTAAGGAGTGGTCTTGGTTCAATACTGCAGACTCTAACCTTTCTTACCCAATTTTCATATATTTTCTTGAATAAATGTTTCTTCTTGTTGTTTGCCCTTAGGACCATTTTCAGAGGCTTTAAATTGTTATTTAAAATAAATTGTGCTAATTTCACCAGGGATTAGGTTAGTGGAGCTCCTCATATTGGCATGATGGAAGTCAATCCCAAGCTGTTATGGTTTTAAAGTATATTATACAAAAAAAATGCAATGGACCTGGCACGGTGGCTCATGCCTGTAATCCTGGCACTCTGGGATGCCGAGGTGGGAGGATTGCTTGAGCTCAGGAGTACAAGACCAGCCTGAGGGAGACCCCTACTAAAAGTAGAAAAATTAGCTGGGTGTTGTGTCACATGCCTGTAGTCCCAGCTACTCAGGAGGCTGAGGCAGGAGAATCCAGGAGCCCAGGAGTTAGAGGTTGCAGTGAGCTATGATGATGCCACTATATATAGTCTAGCCTGGGTGATGGAGTGAGACTCTGTCTCAAAAAGAAAAAACTGCAATGGTCTATATCTGACATAATTGGAAGGGGCTCTGTACCAAGTCTTCATGTGTAAAAATAATTATTATAATAAATATAATTATATTAATAGTATAATTAATATAAATAACAGTTTATATATGTAATAAAATAATTAAATTTTAGATTAGTTTTTTTGGTGGCATTATATATAAAATAGCAGAAAATACATTTTTATTTTAGACTTGAAGACAGTAATCAGACACATGCAGCACTGGGCACATAAGCTACTCCCTAAACTGCAATTTGAGGATTTTAGTGACAGAATTGAATACCTGGGAAACAAAAAGGAAGTTCAGACCTGTTTAAAAGGAATTCATCTTGATCTCTGTATTTTACATGAAGATTTTTGTTAGCAATGATGATGATGTAGGGGAAAATAATAGCCATGATGTAACTGCTACTGAATTAGATCCCTTTTTGACAAACTCATCTGAAAGTGAGAATTTGCTTCTAAGTTAAGTAAAAGCCTAACAGAAAAGCAACAACAAAGAATTGAGAGAAATAAACAATTGGCCTTGGAAAGGAGGCAGGCAAAGCTACTGAGTAATAGTCCCTAGGAAATGATGTGTTCATGAACACACCCAGGGCACAGATAGTTGAAGAGGTTCATACTGGTGAGGATCAAAAAGAGGAGTCAAATGGACGAAACAAAGACATTCTGGACAGTCCACATAGTGATGCTCCTGCTAATACTTTAAATGAAGAGGAGGAATTTAAATTAGAGGAAACTCAACTGGACCAATCCTTCTAAAATGTGCGATAGTAATTTTATGTTTCATCCAGAAATGTTACTGAGGTTAGTTAGATTGTCCTCCACTAAGAGAATATGTATCTGTTAATTCACTACCTTGCAAAGTTGGGATTACTATGCATTTTGTCTACTTTGAGTGAAAATCCTTAGGTAGTAAAGCTTTTTGCAGATTCCTTTATGAAATCTTTCTTTTCTCTCTCTCTCTCTCTGTCTCTCTCTCTCTCCTTTCCCCTCCCTCCCTTCCTTCCTTCCTCTCTCTCTTCTTTCTATCATGTTTTTTGAGACAGAGTCTCACTCTGTTCCCCTGAGTAGAGTGCCACGGTGTCAGCCTAGCTCACAGCAACCTCAAACTCCTGGGCTCAAGCGATCCTCCTGCCTCAGAGTACTACTACCTGTAGTACTACTAGGTAGAGTACTCCTACCTACTGAGTAGCTGGGATTACAGGTGCACACCACAACGCCCAGCTAATTTTTCTATTTTTAGTAGAGATGGGATCTCACTCTTGCTCAGGCTGGTCTCGAACTCCTGAGCTCAAGTAATCCTCCCACCTGGGCCTCCCAGAGTGGTAGGATAAAATCTGGTATTTATTTATAATTAATCTGGTATTTATTTATAATTATGCTTGTCAATTATTAACTTCAGTTAAGTCTATTTATTTTCTTTAGTGTTCATTTTTATATAGATATGACTTTATAAAATAGTAGTTAATAAACAGCTTCTGTTGCTAGTGTGCCACTGAATGCCTTATTTTCACTAAGCTGGGAATGTTTTAAGATGTAAGTATACTGAATATTAATGTCCATTTTTAAAAAGTAAAAATAAAAATTGTCTTACAAATGAAAAAAAGTTATTTATTTATTTATTTTTTTGAGACAGAGTCTCACTTTGTTGCCCGGGCTAGAGTGCCGTGGCATCAGCCTAGCTCACAGCAACCTCAAACTCCTGGGCTCAAGCGATCCTCCTGCCTCAGCCTCCCGAGTAGCTGGGACTACAGGCATGCACCACCATGCCCAGCTAATTTTTTCTACATATTTTTAGTTGGTCAATTAATTTATTTCTATTTTTTAGTAGAGACAGGGTCTCGCTCTTGCTCAGGCTGGTTTCGAACTCCTCACCTTGAGCGATCCAGCCGCCTTGGCCTCCCAGAGTGCTAGGATTACAGGCGTGAGCTACCGTGCCCAGCCAAGAAAGTTATTTTTAATTAAAAAGAAAAAACACTAAAAAATGCCTCAAATGTTAATAATGGTTGTTTCTAGATGGTGGGATTTTTCTTTCTATATTTCTTTCATTTCAAGTGTATTATAATATGCAATTATTTCTGTTCTAAGCAACGAAAAGTAAACTTTGCTTAAAACACAACTCCTTTCCTTTCCCAACTTGGAATCATAATGCTAGCTAAAGAGAATATTTTCCAAGTCACTGTTAATGGCAGAGACAGGACTAGAAACAAGAGGTCCTACCTTCAAGTCCTCATACTGGCTGGAGAGAGCAAGGTTTTTCGTCTGTGCCCATTGGTGTTTCCAGATTGCTGGCTTCTTCAGCTCAAAGCCTGGGACATGTGAGGTAAAAAGAAAACTTTCGCCATGTCATCCCTGGGTTCCAAGGCCCCTACCTAGCCTGTCTGCCTTCTTTTCTCCACCTTTCAGAGTCTAGATATGTTTGGTTTATATATTGTATCTAGGTTTATATATTGTATATATTGTACTTAGTAGAAGGAATGCGGAAATGTACCTCTATTCCATCTTCCCAGAAACAGAAGTCTGTACCTAATTTTGAATTTGTACTTTTGTTGCCATTGCCACCACTGTCATTGTCATTACTGTTGTCATAGCTCCCCTCCCCCCACTGCCTTTCCCCCTTCTCACTTCTCTTTCTGCTCCTCCTTTTTTTTTTTTTTTATGATTGATTGATTGATTGATTGGAGACAGAGTCTCACTCTGTTACCTGAGCTAGAGTGAGTGCCTTGGCATCAGCCTAGCTCACAGCAACCTCAAACTCCTGGGCTCAAGTTGATACTCTTGCCTCAGCCTCCCAAGTAGGTGGGACTACAGACATGCGCCACCATGCCCAGTTAATTGTTTCTATTTTTAATAGAGATAGGGGTCTCATTCTTAATCAGGCCAGTCTCAAACTCCTGACCTTGAGCGATCCTCCCGCCTCCGCCTCCCAGAGTGCTAGGATTACAGGCGTGAGCCACGGCGCCCAGCCTTGCTCCTCCTTTTTTTTAAAGAGGGCCCACAAATTTGTAGTAAGTTTCAAGACTCACAGAGCCCAAATCCACCTCCGGTAGTTGGCACATTGAAAGAGACTAATAAATATTTTTTGAGTGTATTAATGATTGGATTCCACAATAAGGATCTCATGAAATTATGGTACTAGACATTGAATCCTAGAAAGAATGGTTCCCTTGAAACACTGAAAAATTATAAGGAAAAAAATCTAATTTGAAGCACCTCTCAAACAGCAGTGACAACAGGGTATCTGTAGTACCTTGATAATTTGGGTAATGCCTCTCAGCTTTGGCAGTGGGGGGGGGGGTACTTCCAGAAAAATAAGCAGCCAAGTGGTAACCAATTGAAGATGCTGCTTAAGGGCTCTCAGGAACACGTATTGTCAGCACAAGATTTCACCTTTCCTCTACAGCCTCAATGTAGGCCTCACTGGTCATCTATTCCAGCAGCCCCAAAGCTGCCTACACACTGAAATCTTAGGGAGCTTATCCCCAGTTGCAGAAGAGATGGGAGATTTTTGTACACATCCTACCAGTAATTATTAAATTATATACTTTTTGTATTTCCAAGCACCAATTTATGATTGGCCCCTGCTAAACTACAACGAAGAAGAACAAAAGAACTTATAAACAAGAGGGGGGAATCTGCCTCAATAAGGAGGGTATTGATCCATATGCTCTGAACTTTAAACATGTCTCTAAACAGTATTGAATTAGACCAGACTGAAGAAAGACACCAGAGCTGATGTTTAACTTCTCTTCAGAAGCAAGCAGGAATTGGTATGGTAAGTAGAGGAGATTTGACAGACTCCAACTCTCAACCCATAATTTAGAAGAATAAGGAGTGGCAGAAAGGATAGTCACAAGATTTTACTCACTGGAGTTGGAAGGCCTTAGGGCAAACATGCCCACATCAAACACCAGCCAGCAAGTGATATGGTTTTTCCCTACCCAGGAGGAAGTTGCAATAGGAAAGACACCGAAAACAACAAGTATATGAAGTAGAAGCTGGACGAAACAGAAAGTTGGAATGCTTATCCTGGCACAGAAATTTCACCAAACATAAAAAAGAAACTCTCAGGATGTTAGACTGTAGACCTGGTCATTTACACTTATACCAATGAGCTCTCCTGCTAAAGATCCAAGAGAAGGTACTCAACAATATAGCAATATATAATGTAGAGACCCAAAGAGGATCTCTGTCCCCTGTTTTGTTTTTGTTTTTTTGAGACAGAGTCTTACTCTTCTCACTGGAGCTAGGGTGCAGTGGCATCACTGTAGCTCACAGCAACCTCAAACTCCTGGTCCCAAGCAACCTATTGCCTCAGCCTCCCAAGTAGCTAAGACTACAGGCACGCGCCACCCTAACCAGCTAATTTTTTCTATTTTTAGTAGAGACGGGGTCTCACTCTTGCTCAGGCTGGCGGTCTTGAACTCCTTACCTCAAGCGATCCTCCCGCCTCAGCCTCCCAGAGTGCTAGGAATACAGGTGTGAGCCACCATGCCTGGCTTCTTTCTCCTGTTTTGAAGCAAAATGAGGCTTGAATAGACTTCTCTTTCAAGACAGAAAAAAACTGAAAAAACTCAAAACAGAACCTTGTGAGACAATTCTGCAATGTAAGTAAGAGAACCTGGTAGCAAGGGTAAAATAATCTTTTCATTTCTTATTCATCAAAGATTCACTGAGTGCCTACTGTATGCCAGGTACTATTCTAGGTGCTTGAGATATTGTCAATGAATCTTGACTGCATGGAGATTATAATGGCGGGGGCAGGTGGAGGAAGACAGACAATAAATAGATATAACTTTTTAGGTAGTCAGTATTTGTATTAGAAAGGGATAAGACCAGCCTGAGCAAGAGCGAGACCCCGTCTCTACTAAAAATAGAAAAAAATTAATTGGCCAACTAAAAACATATAGAAAAAAATTAGCCGGGCGTGGTGGCACATGCCTGTAGTCCCAGCTACTCGGGAGGCTGAGGCAGAAGGATTGCTTGAGCCCAGGAGTTTGAGGTTGCTGTGAGCTAGGCTGACGCCACGGCACTCACTCTAGCCTGGGCAACAAAGTAAGACTCTTTCTAAAAAAAAAGAAATAAAAATAAAATTTCATTTGATGTTAAAAATCTTAGTAACAGCCTTTACATAGGGCAACATGACTGGAATCAGCTTCAGAACTACTAGGAGCACAGAGCTGACTTTCAATCCACCACTTGATGTTTGAGTTTCCTTATCTGTAGAATGGGGATAATTATGATAATAATGATAACAATATCCACTTCATAGTGTTATTGGGGAAATTAAATAATATACATAAAGCCCAGTATGTGCTCATAATGAGCAATTTCGATATTGTTATTTGAACACCTTTGTATGGTCTACTCAAGGTAAGAAAGAAATAAAAAAGGAAACAAGGATCACTATCATTTATTACGGACCTACTGTGAGCCATGTGAGAATTACTATAGTTCCTCTCATTTAATCATCTCAATATTATATCAGGTGGGTATTATCATTCTTATCTAACAGATGCAGAAAGTGAGGCTCAGAATGCCATATTTAACTTGTCGTAATGTTACACAGCTTCTGAGAGGAAGCTACAGGATTGGAAATCAAATCTTTATCCATTTTGAAGAAATTACATGAATTATTCCTCTCATTTGGAAATCAGTTTGTGGGAGTAAAAGTAGAAGTAGGGTCATATGTATCTATATTGATTTAGCAAGTCTTCATTAACCATCTACTTCAGTTGCCGGAAACATTACCAAAAAATCTCATAAGCTATAGCTTGCTCTCTGCCCTCTAAATCCTCATAATCTGGGGAATAAATACCATCCTTGAGCTGCCACGGAGAGACCTCTTCTTCCTGGGGAGGAGGGAGGTACTTACATAAACCCAAGCAAATGAAAACTGTCACCTGCACAGCCAAATCAGCCTGTCACCCAGCCAGAGTCAGACGCTGATTGCACAGCTGACATCTGTATCTCATATTAATCACAGTGTCCCAACTTGGCCAGAGTCACAAAGACTCAGACAAGGAAGCAGCAAATAACCCCAGCTCCTCTGTGGTTCTTCCGTCTGTCTATCAGAAATGCACCAGTATAAGTATGACTAAACTTTTACATTCAGGGTGAAAAAGACCACTGGCAAAAGAACCAAGAACAATATCCCAGTAAATGTTAGATGAGGTGGACATTCTTGTTCAAGGCAGTTTTTTTATAATTGCATACATGTTTGTACTGAAAAGTCATATGTGTGTTGTATTTGTGAAATATTGCCCCCTGTTTTTTCAACCCATATGAGCAATTCCCTCATGTTTTCTGGGAGCACCTTAAGTATTATACCGAAGTCTTGAATATTTTAATAACAAAGGACAATCAAGTTGAAAACGCATTTTGCTTTGAACAAAGAGGAGCCATTTGTTAGAATTCTGCTCACTTCATTTTTGACACTCTTGATTCCTAGATAGGGCTTCAGTCCTGAGACATTATATCCTATCCCTTTTACATCTTCCTTAACTGTGGAGGTTCCGTTCAGCTCTAAGCAGCCCGATCCTTCCTCCTCCCAGCCTGGGTGCTATCCTACCTGCTGTCACTTCTAGATCAGTGGTTTATAAGCGTGTGTCAGAGAACCTAGTGAAGGATCAATAGAAAGACTTTTTAATAGAATAAGAAAGTAAATTTATAAATGTTATGTAATGTGTGTATTTATGTATGTATATATGTGTCAATCTATAGGTGTATATATGTCTGTGTGTGGGTCTATGTATCTATGTAGCTTATGAATCCATCTCAGGGGAGAGAGAGAAGGGTGAGGCGGGGAGATAAGATGGTGCCATCACTTGGAACATGGGCATGTCACTACATGTCACTACAGAAAGTGAAATATCTTCAAGGAAGTAGGAATGCAACAATAAACATGTCAAGAGCAGTATCTTTACTTATTTGCTCTCAATGCGTTGAGACACTAAGGTTTGTGTATGTCTAGTTAAGTGGATTTACACATCATACCATCTAGGGCACCTCAATTGCCCCTTATAAAATAAGGAGAGCTCTAAGAAAGTTTCTGTAAGGAAACTAGTTTGACCCTAATTTAATAATGCTGAAACAAATAAACAAGGAAATGGCTGAGCTGACACTTCTACTTTAGAACCTTCCTGCAAAATCTCTGTCAACAACTGTAGAGGCAAAAATAATTACCACCAGTAGCATGATATTCAGCAAATATTAGGAAAATTAAGCATAGTCTACTCCTGTAAAGGAGAGATTTTAATTGAAGTTAATAGAGTTAATAGATTTTTTAAAGAAACCTGTGTTATGGAGAGAACAGTTTTAAAAAGGGATATTCTGACATGTTACCATGGTTATGTGATTTTGTTTATTGAATTTAAGCTAATCAAATAAAGCTCTATTTGGATACTTTGATAACTTAGAAGCAAAATATAAAACAGACTTAAAAACATTATTTTCTACCCAAAGTAAAAATATTGTATATAAATGTCTGATTCATTTGTTTAAAATATCAAAGTTTAATTTCTTCCTTTCTATCCAAAGGAAAAAGTTACTGACATCAGGGAGGATATAGAACAATCAATAATTACAGTGTCTTATGGAAATACATGAATGGAGACATTCATGAAGTGTAGTGGAGACACAGAACTGATCAGTTCTGTCCCAGGAGCACGTCAGTGTGGAGGATTAAAACTGGATTTTAATATTCCTATGTTGGCCCTTTAAGGATGAATCAAAGTGATGATGGAGAAGTTATTTCAGAGATGAAAATATTCATACTTGGTGATCAGCTTTTGAAACACATCAATGAGCCCAATAGAGCAACTGTAACAGTGAAACTGACAGATTCTATCCTTGACCAAACTCTGCTTAGGCTCCCCTGAACTTTTCAACTAGGCCTCAACTTTTGGACTTCCCTGTTTGTCTCTGCATTGTCTAATTTCAGCAAGAATCCTGCTGAGTCAATTTAACCAGAACCCTCCCCACTCCATATCTGATCACCCTTGGTATCTAATCAGTTTCCTCATCCTCCACCCCCACTCCTCAGGTAATGTCTGATCACTTCAGCCTGCCTTCATTAAGAATCCTGTTAGGTCAATTTAGCCAGTTTAACCCTGATGTTTCCTCAGAGTAATTTTCTATCCCCTCAGCCCCACAACGCTCCTTGGCTATAAATCCCCACTTGCCCATGCTGTATTCAGAATTCAGCTGAGTTCTATACTGAAGTCCCTTCTCCCCTATGGCAATAATCTTGAAAAAAATCTGTTTTTACCACTTCACTACCCAGTTCTGGGTTCTTTGGCAAGCACTGCTGAAATTAAGCTTGCTAGCTGTAGGCAATGGTTAGAGATAAAGCTAGAGAAGTAGACAGGGTTGATCAGTTTCACTGTTCTGAGGACTAGGCCTCTCTAGGTTACAGGAGACTGCCTGCTAAGCAAAGCATCACAGTCATATTTACAATATATTGATAGAAAGAACTACCCAGGCATAGAAATGGAGAATTACATGTAAGGGGTTAATTAGTTTGGAAGCAGAGAGCCCAGTAAGGAGATACTTGAAATATTGTAAGATAAGAGATCTTGAACTGCTGAAAAGAGCTAGAAATAATGGAGAGAAATAAAAGGGACAAAATGGAAAATAACAAACAAATAAATAACTTTTTATATACTCCACACTTGCCTGAGGCAAGGGAGAAAGGTCTGGGGCTAATGAATTTATGTGGAAGATTCAGAGTCATTCAGTTTAGGCTTCTTCATTAGAGATTGAGAAGTCAAGGCATTTGGCTCTAGTTATGTTATTCAAAGATACCCTCAGAGATCATAGATCATTCTCTTCTCAGCCACTGTCCTTCCCTCCCTCTTTCCCTCCCTCCTCTCTTCCCTTCCCTTCCCTTCCCTTCCCACTCTTCTCAGAATTATTTTCTCCACTTTTCAAATAGGGATGCTAAAATTTATCTTGCATCTGGTTCCTGATAATATGATTATCGTTAAAGACATAGAAATAGTGGCACCAGGCAACATAGAGTATAGCTAGAGCTTGTTTACGTGGAAATCTGAAGATGTCTAAAGAAGAGAATTGTTTTAAATATTTTTAAATGATCACAGAAACACTCCATGGTAAACACTGGAGAACAATTTGCAGTAACACTTAGCTCCTGGTTACAGTGGCATATGCCAGGTTACAAAGGACCAGCTGGTCTTGTTGCAATGGCACAATCTGTGCACCACGAGCAGGGCAGCTCATTGAGACGAAAGATAGAAAATTATTCTTTCAGAGGCTAGATTGTGCTGGAAAAATATCATACCTTTTCTAAAATGAAGATCACTTGCTATAGAGTAGGAAATACTCAATACATACAGGCTGTTAAATTTGGAAGTATAAAGCATAACAAAAGCAAGCAGAGGACACTGGAAATTTCTTCAGAAGACCTATTACATCATTTTTACCTTGAATTTTTCCAGTTGTGCAAAAATCCACATGCCTGGGTGAAGTTCAACCAAGGTTTCCAGGCAAATTATTTTCTATCAAATTACAACGTGATACATTTTGGCATATTAGACTGTATTTAAAATTCTGATTTTTAGTTGAGAGTTATTAGGAAAACACATGTGTTATGGTTAAGTCACTATAAATTTGGAATTTTATGTAATGTTTTCATGTAAATGTATTTGTTTTGTTAAAATAAAGTCATGACAGATATGTAGTGCATTCTTCAGCTGTATTCACGTGATATATTTGTAGCATATAAAGAGTTTTCTAAGATTCATGCTCTAAAAAACTCATATATTTTGTTATTTCTGTTTTATAGGCCCCATTTTTTAATGGTAATGCTATTTTGAATGAAACATATTTGCACTCTGGGAAAAAGTCTTTACTATAGCTTCTGGAAACCCAGGATAAAATCAACTGTAAGATGATTTTGATGGATTGTTTGATGCAATTTATGTGCATTCCACCAGGGAACAAGAGACAATGTGGGAACATGAAAAGGATATAGTTCTGGCTTTTACAGTCTAATGTAGAGTCGACTAATGATTGGAATGCAATATAGTAGGTGACCCAATACCACATGCCTTGTGGAAAAGAAAGGATAGACTAGGCAAAAAGAGTGTCTGGGAAGGTCTTGGGGATGTCAAAATCTAGTATGGCCTTAAAAGACAAGAAGAGCTTGTTAGTTGGAAAGAGAGGAGGAGAAATTCAGGATGATAGAACACTTCATGCAAAAACAGAGATGTGATCACAGATTCTAACCTGAATCTGCCGTAATTAAAGCTTTATTCAACTGTAGGACACTTGGTGAGGCAGCAAGAAGGAAAAAGCCACGTTATCACATAAGGACACGAAAGACAGGAAAGGGAAACTCCAGTCGGATCGGGACAGGTCTTGTATGTCAGGCTGAAGAATGGGAATCCATTTTTCTTGACAAAGAGGAATAATGAAAAGTTTTCAGCTGGAAAGTAATGTAATCATATGATCATTCTGACATCAATGAATAAAATAGAACAGATATTATTAATATCTCATGAGAAGGTTATTAACATAGCCGAGTGTTCTCATGACTGCATATTATCATACCTTCATGCTTGTGAAGTGGGTATCATTTACCATTTTTGCAAATGGAGAAACCATTGGTGAGTTGAAGTAAACTGTCTGTGGTCATTAAGAAATTGGAGGCCACTCAGGGGTCAGCCACTAGAACCTACTCTTCTTTTTAAATTTTTCTAACACCTCAGACCTCTTTTTTACCTCTTAGCAGAAAGCAAAAAGATAAGAAATAAAAAATATTTATTGGCAAATTCTTCCTTCAAAAATGATAGCAATTATTTTAAAACATTTATCCTAGTATCTCATGTATTTTATGCTTCCAATAATTTATTTAAAAATCAACAAGAATTAACTTCTTCTAACAGATTATAAATATGCAAATGTATATAATAGTAAGATTAATTCTCCCACTTTCTCTGTTAATTTATAAGCAAACTGAGACATTCATGGGGAAAAAAAGCTATTTTCTTTTTATATAATACTTTGAGGAAATCATAAAAATGCCTCTAAATTTCCAGTAATACTATGCATAATCCCATCTTTTTGGTAGGGAGTGGTGGGTGGGGGACAACTTACAATAGATACTCAGCTAAAACCTCGAATCCCATGGAAATTCCAAACACAAGGAATTCTAGGACAATGTGGGTCCTTTGAGGACCAGTCCTACAGGGTGTTCTTTTCATGTCACCTGTGTGTTAATGCTCTGACTCTCACATCAGGTTGAAATGGGTTGGGCTCTGCCCTTACTAACTGGGACTTTAAAGAAGTCATGTGGCATTACTTTTCTCCTTTGTAAACCATGATAGCACTTAGTTCATCAAAACCTGTTTTGAGGAGTAGATATTTTCATCCATGTAAGAGACTTTCTGTAATGTCCAGCCTAAAGTGTGTATTCAAAAACACTGTAGCTGTTATTGTAATCACTCATTTAGAAATCACAAAATCAGAGCTAAAAGGCACTTCAGCAATCATCTGAGCAACCACTTGATTTGGGAACGTAAAAACTGAGGTCTAGACAGAAAGTATTTGCCCAAGGTGACATAGCTAATCCATCACAGAGCCAGGACTGTAACCCAGATCATTTGGATTCTGGTCTGGTGTCCTTTCTGCTATTACACATCAACTTCAGTGCTGCAGGATATACCGTGAGTTGTTTTACAGCAAATGTGTGGCGGTTCTGTCTGGCATAACTGTGTGTAGCTGAAACTCAGGCAATTTGGATGTGCCCAGGGGAATGTGCAGAATCAAAAAGAGTGAGCCTCATACTCTGGCACAGATTGAAGAATCAAGCACATTTATAATGTGTACTGCTCTCTTTCACTTTTGTATTCTTTGGGATTTACAGATCTTCTTCCCACATAGGAAGCTGACTTCTTTGAAAGACAGGTAGTGTGAGACATATGCCCTGAACTCCACAGTGAATAGCAGCTGAAACAGCTGCAGGAGCCCCAGCCCTGCCGGCAAGCACCCCCTGCATTTCTAGGCTGACAGATAGCTGCTGGCTGCGTCTGATCTGTCAGCTTCTTCACTCCTCCAGAATGAGCAAATAGGCAGGTCCCTGATCTACGATGACGAAAAACAGCATAATCAGTAAAAATTCTGCCACTGATGCAATAGCAATTTATGACAACAAGAAAAAATCATATACATAGCTGGCCCATTTTTATTATTAATATATTAAATAATTCTGCAGATAAAAGGAAAAAATCTCCCATCAGGACCTAGCTTTAGGAGTATCCATTTCAATAAAAATAATTTTCATTTGGGAAATGCTTCTTTAAACATAGAAATATAATACCACAACGTTTTGGTTACCATAGCCTTGTAGTAAAGCTTGAAGTCTGGTAGACTGATGCCTCCCAATGTGTTCTTTTTGCTTAAGATTGCTTTGGCTATACGAGGTTTTCTCTGGTTCCATACGAAGCGTAGAATTTTTTTCTACATCTGTAAAGAATGATGATGGTATTTTTATAGGGATTGCACTAATTCTGTAGTCTCTCTTACCTCTCACAAAAATCAATTCACGATGTATAACAGACTTAAACCTAAGGCATGAACACTTAAGAATTCTGGAAGAAAATGGTGGGAAAACTCCTATAGATATTGGCCTAGGCAAAGAATTTATGAAGAAGACTCCCAAAGCAATCACAGCAGCAACAAAAATAAATAAATGGGACCTTATCAAATTAAAAAGCTTCTGTACAGCCAAGGAAACTATCATTAGAGCAAATAGACAACCTACAGAATGGGAGAAAATATTTCCATGCTACATATCTGATACAGGGCTGATAACAAGAATCTATATAGAACTTAAGATAATTAACAAGAAAAAAATTAAACAACCCCATCAAAAGTAGGCAAAAGACATGAAAAGAAACTTTTCAAAAGAAGATAGACTAATGGCTAACAAATATATGATAAAATGCTCAACATCTCTAATCATCAGGGAAATGCAAATCAAAACCACAATGAGATATCACTCATCTCCAGTGGGAAGGGAATTTATCAAAAAGTACCAAAACAATAAATGTCAGCGTGGTTGAGGAGAGACAGGAACACTCATACACTGCTGGTGGGACTGCAAACTAGTACAACCTCTGTGGAAAGCAATATGGAGATACTTTAAAGAGATACAAGTAGAACTACCATTTTA
>CAUYRT010089206.1:0-22867 GCA_963574885.1 Lepilemur ruficaudatus | reverse complement strand
GCAATCCTTCTGCCTCAGCCTCCCAAGTAGCTGGGACTACAGGCATGTGCCACCATGCCCGGCTAATTTTTTCTATATATTTTTAGTTGTCCAATTAATTTTTTTCTATTTTTTTAGTAGAGACGGGGTCTCGCTCTTGCTCAGGCTGGTTTTGAACTCCTGACCTTGAGCAATCCGCCCGCCTCGGCCTCCCGGAGTGCTAGGATTACAGGCGTGAGCCACAGCAACTTAAACATTTTTATTTTATTGGTTTTTCCAGTAGGATTGATGATGTCCAGTCATTTAATAGCATGTAACTAATTATGTTGATGATTTAAAGTGCTGGAATTGTTTAGATTCTCAACTGTAATAAAAACTTGTGCCTAGAACTCTGGTGGTCTTTTTACTATGAGCTTGGAACGGGATCTTCTTGATGCTGAGCCCATGAAGGAACTGAGCAGCAAGCGACCTTTGGTATGTTCTGAGGTTAATGGGCAGACAATTCTTTTAAAGGTAAGTCTACGTTCTTTTTGGGAGATTCAGCAGTATAAAGGGGAGTGGTACTGTTACTTTTCAGGAAAGAAAAAAAAACACTTTGTTTTATTAAGTATGGAAGTTGATAGGCATGATGACTGTGCTTCCAGTTTGGTTACCAGAACTAAGTTTTACTAAAGGTTCCCTCATTTCCCTAAGTAGGATATGTCTTTGATACTATGTACTTGCTTTCCTTTTTTGGGTAAACTTATTACATTCTATCCAGTAGCCTTTTAAAATTTTTGATTTTCTTGCATTTGTCCTTGAAATTTCAGGCTATACAGGCTTCTACTTCTTAGTTTCTTTTCATCATTGATCTGAGAAATTGTTAATCATGATAATAGTGTTATTAGTTTGGCCTTACTTGCTACACATTCTAGAATGTGTAGTAAGCTATAGGTAGAATTGTTATTTACTTTCTAAATTATATTATTCAAAGAAGGTAGAAAATGTACTTACAAACTCAGAAAATAAAATTGGATGTAATTTAACTAAGTTGGGAAGATGTATAATTAGAGTGGGAGTTTTAATCTTGGAATTACCAGTGACTCTTTGTTTTGGCACAAGGGCTATTCTGTGGATGTTGACACAGAAGCCAGAGCGATTCAGAGAGCAGGCACCTATCACAGAGCTTGGAGAGAAGCTAAAGAAGAGTCAGGGTTACTACCATTGATATTCCTGTTTTTGTGCAAGGTAAAATTCTTATGCTAATCTCTTGCAGAAAACATTTTATTTATGTAAGTTTTAACTCCAAGTTTTAGAACAGTAATTCATTCCTTTTAACATAAAGCAAAAATTACCTAATAGAAAGAATGTATATTAAAAATATGTTGAAGAATTTTTCACTTTGAGTCACATTCTCTGTTTTGCTTCTTAGTCTGATCCTATGGCTTATCTGATGGTCCCATACTATCCTAGGGCAAACCTGAGTGCTATTCAAGCCAGTCTGCCTTTAACTTCAGAAGTAAGTGAAAACACTATTTCCATGGATGCATTAAATAAGAAAATAATACATATTATTTATTCAGGGCATACTTCATGCTATATACTATGTAAAATTTTGACTTGTGTTATTCTATTTAATTGTCACATCAACCCTGTGATATGAGTTATCCTATTACACAGATGAGAAAAAGGCTTAAAGTGACTTACACAGGGTCTGTCTGCCAGAGGTAGAGTTGGGGTTTGAAATTAGGTCTTTCTGGTTCCAAAACGTAAGGTTACAACGATTAAACTGTGTTGCATGTGAACTGCCTAGTATAGTATTTAGTTTTATAAGTGCTTAAGTGATAGCTTTAATTTTTATCATTGTAAATTTGGGATTAGTAATAACAGTAAAGGAGGCCCTGATTCTTCCTATGTAGTAACACTATTTTAGTCTCTTCTTTTCTAGATGCTTTACATGGTTGTTATTTGTAATCTAAGTCTTCCTAAGAGACTGTAGAATATACATATGATTACACACACAAATACACACACGAGATCACCAGTTACATAATCAAGGCTTCATCTGGCCTTTAATTCTTTCTGTATGCTGTATTTGTATTAAAGGTTAATTTGGAGGAAGCCTTACTCACTTCTGGAACAGTCTTTTAATTAGAGAAAAGGTTCAGGTATTATATTAAACGATTTGCCTACTTCCTGACTTCTTTTGTTTGTACTTATCTGTAGGAAGCTTTAAAGGTCATGAAAGGTGTTGCCCAGGGCCTGCATACATTGCACAAGGCTGACGTAATTCATGGATCACTCCATCAGAACAATGTGTTTGCTTTAAACCGTGAACAAGGAATTGTTGGAGATTTTGACTTCACCAAATCTGTGGTAAAATATCATAGTTTTACAAATAGGTTATAGATTTATTTAATGTTATTAGGCAGTAGTTCAGCACTTGTACATAATGTGCTAATTTATTATAGGATTTGTGCTTTCAGTTAAGGCATACCATGTATTATAAGCAATTACCTACTATCAACTAGGTGCTGGAACTAGAGTTTCTAACTTTTTTCATTGCATATTTTAACCGTAAGTCTTAGAAACATTACACTCAATGGCATTGACAACATTAATCATTCTATCATCATCAGGAAATATTTAATGGCTAAAAAATATACAAGGAAAGCTAGGTGGCCAGCTATCTCCTAGCCTCCCTGTACTGGTGTTCCCCGCAAGAGATTAAATTTAAATACACCTATTTTGTATTTTTTTTATTAATAATGTACATTTTTAGAAACCTGGGCACCTTGGGCTTTCTCATTTAGTTTAAGTCCCAATTCAACTACAATGCCTGTTGATTTGGTGCCATATTACCTCAGAATAGGCAGTTTGTAGAGACAGTGAAGATAAGACAAAGAGTTGTGAATTTTTTTTTTGTTAGAATGGACAGTCTTAAAATATATATGGTCACGAGGGAGCAATTCCATAATTATTTATTTTAATTGACAAATAAAAATTGTATTTACTGTGTGCAACATGTTTTGAAATTTGAAATATACACTGTGGAATGGCTAAATGAGCAATTCTCTTTTTAAAAAATCATGGTTTTATTGAGATATAATTAACATATCAGAAAGTGTATAATTTAGTAGTTTTTAGTACATTCACAAAATTGTGCATTGATTACCACTATCTAATTCCAGAACATTTTTATCACTCCCAAAAAGAAACTCTGTACTGATTAGCAGTCACTCTCCATTTCTCCCTCCTCTTGGACCTTGGAAACCACTAATACACTTCCTGTGTCTATAGATTTGCCTATTCTGGACATCTCATATAAATGGAATCATACAATATGTGGCTTTTTGTGATTGGCTTATTTTACTTAGCATAATGTTTTCAAAGTTCATCCACATTGTAGCATGCATCAGAGTATAATTCCTTTTTTTGTGGCCAAATAATATTTCATTATATGGATAATACCACATTTCATTTATATATTGATTACTTGATGGAATTTGGGTTGTTTATACTTTTTGGTTATCATGGATAATGCTGCTATGAAAATTAATGTACAAGTTTTTGTGTGGCCATATTTTCATTTCTCTTAGGAATGGAATTACTGGATCATATGGTATGAAACTCTGTTTTTCAGCTTTTGAGGAGCCAAACTGTTTTCCAAAGTGGCTGCACCATTTTACATTTTCATCAACAATGTATAAAGATTCCAGTTTCTCCATATCCTTGCCAACATATCCCTTTGACTAGTTTATGTCATAATGCTTTAAACTTTGGTCATCTTTAAGTTATAGGGTAATGCTACCAGTGTATATGTAGTCTCAATGGTTTTCATATGGTAGCTCAAAAAACTGAGAAAATGAAAATGTAAAACTATAATCAAAAGCTGAATTATGCAGGATTTATGCAGATTGATTTGCTGAAATATTTATTTTAAAACATTAATTTATCTGAAAATTAAGATAGCACCCTAAGAAAAGTAACTAAATTATGAATTTTAAGGTTCTCAACTTCTAGGGATTCTGGTGAGTTTACCTTTGAGCATACCATTTGCATAACTAGATATTACAACTCCAAGAATTACTCTTCCTTTTTAATACTCATTGATCACCTGTTATAATTCTGAAAACATTGTTTTAGTCTTCAGTTAAAATTATTTACTCTGAATTATTAATTAAACTCACCATTTGCTACATTACTACCTTCAGATCAAAGTGTTAATCGTGAAGAGAAATTTGAAAAGTAGTCCGAAGTCAAGATTATTGCTTTTCAGACTTTATAGTTCATATTAATCATCTGGGGATCTTGTTAAAGTGCATATTATTATTCAGCATTTCTGGGTTGGATAGTCTGCTTTCCTGACAAGCTCCAAGTTGATTCTGTAGCTCCTGACTTTTGGACCACACTTTAAAAAGCAAGGATAAAGAGAGTAGGTGGAGAAGAGATAATTAACACTTAGTGATATGTGCTGGGCATTGTGCTAAATATTTTAATCTTTATAATATCTCCTTAAGGCGGATGTTATTTCCACTTTACAAATTAATTTAGGCTCAAAGAGGTTAAATCCCTACTAAGTGAGAGAATGGGGATTGCAACCAAGGTCTGCCTGAATCTAGGGGGCATGCTGTTGTCACTGATCATCCTTAGACACACTAGAAATGTTAGATTTAGAGAATGGTAAGTAAGGAAGTAAAGTACTTCGTAGCATTTTAGTTTAAAACATTATTTAGAATTTTCAGAATTAAAAAATAATACTGCCACTTACCCTTGTGAAATTTGTTTTTAAAAAGCGTATCAGAAGTTTAATCAAAGAATCAATGGTTGTTAGTTTTTAATCTCTTTGAGTCTACAATCTGAATGTAATGGAAGTCTTACTCTTAATTTTATGAGATTGATTTTTTTTTTTTTTAAAGAGACAGGCTCTTGCTGTGTTGCCCAGGCTGGAATGCAGCGGCAGAATCATAGCTCACTGAAACTTTGAACACCTGGGCTTGAGTGATTCTCCTGCCTCAGTCTCCTGAGTAGCTGGGACTATAGGTGTGTGCCACCACACCTGGCTAATTTTTAAAAATTTTTTGTAGAGCCGGGCCCTTGCTATGTCACCCAGGCTGGTCTTGAACTCCTGGCCTCAAGCGATCCTCCCACCTCAGGCCCCCTAAGTGCTGGAATTACAGGCACGAGCCACCATGCCTGGCCTGAAGCTGATTTGTAAGAGCAATTTATGATAGCAAAAATTAGATAAAAATATTTGAAAGCAAGAGAATGAAATATTTCAAATGAATTTGTTTTTTATATTGATTAAATGCAAAGTACTTCACAGCAAAGTACTTCACAGAAAGTTCCCTCAACTGTGTTGCTTCTAAAATATTTAAAATATTGTTTTTGTAGAGTCAGCGAGCCTCAGTGAACATGGTGGTTGGTGACTTGAGTTTGATGTCACCTGAACTGAAAATGGGAAAGCCTGCTTCTCCAAGTTCAGACTTATATGCTTATGGCTGCCTCTTATTATGGGTATGTTATTTTTAATTGAAATGGATCAGTCATTTATATGTATATTTCAGTATATAAAGTGATGATTTTACAGTGATTCTCCTTAAAGAGGAGTGGCAAAATTTTAGTAGAAAAAATTTTTTTAATCATAATTGTTGTTATACTTCCTATCACCTATTGGTTACTTTCCACACATTGGCTTGATATATATTTTAGGTATCATGCTATTGTCTTGATTTTGTTAAAGTCAAGATTAACTGAAGGTGATTTTTGTCCTATTATGTTAATGTGGAAGCAATTCATGCATATGTGTAAAATGGATAGCCTTGGGTAAATGTTCCTACTTCTGATGTAAACCTAATAGCTGCTTCTTACCCATGGTTTAAGAATTATAAGGGATTAAGTATTGACAAGGGAAGGATATCTATTGTCATTTCTAATCAATAGTGTGCTAGAGATACCAGGCAGGAGTCAGTAAACATTTTCTATAAAAGACCAGATGGGAAATATTTTAGGCTTTGTGGGCTGTATGGTCTCTGTTGCAAGTACTCAATTCTGTTGCTGTAGCTCAAAAGCAGCCATAGACAGTAAGTGAACAAATGAGTGTGGCTTTGTTTCAATAATATTTTATTTATAGACATTGAAAATTTGAATTTCATGTAGTTTTCATGTGCCATGAAATAGTATTCCTTTGATTTTCTTTTAAACATTTAAAAATTTGAAATCCATTGTTTATTTATGGGCTGTATAAAAAGAAGTAATGGGGTTGATCTGGTTCAGAGGCCATAGTTTGCTGATCCGTGTTCACCCAGTATAATACAGTCACCAAAAGAAATAAAAGTCATACAGTTTGAAAGTGAAGAAATAAAGCTGCCTTTATTTATAGATGACATACTTAATTAGAAAATCTTTAGGAATGTACATAAAAGCTACTAGAACTAACAAGTGAGTTTAGACTGGTAGCAGTTTTAATTTCAATATAATTGTTTTTAGATGAAAGCAATGAATTATAGGAAATTGAAATTAAAAAATAATTTACAAAAGTTAAACACAGAATTTTAAGGGACAAATTTAGCAAAAGACATGCAAGATCTGTACACTAAAAACTACAAAGCATTGTTGAGAGAAATTAAAGATGTAATAATAAACAAATAGATACAACATGCTCATGGACTGGAAGACTTAACATTGTATGCATGTCATTTCTTCTCGGATCGGGCTATAGATTCAACGCAATTTCAACAAAAGTGCTAATAGGCTTTGTTTTTCTTCAGCATAAATTGACAGACTTATGATTTATTTTTTCTTCGGCATAAATTGACAGACTTTATGATTTATACAAAAATGCACAGGATCTGGAATAGCCAAAATAATTTTGAAAAAGAGCAAGATTGGAGGATTTACACTACCTGATTTTCAAGACTTAATAAAATTATGGTGAATCAAGATAGTGTGATGTTGCTGTAAAGTTAGACATACAGATGAATGGAAGAGAATAGAGACAGTAGCAATAGACCTACACATATATGATCAATTGATTTTTCGCAGAGCTGCCAAAGCAGTTCTCTGAGTGAAAGGAGAGTCTTAAACAAAAGTGATACATAAAGTGATATATAAAGAATAAACTTTGATTCATTCCTTGCATCATGTACAAAAAAATTAATTCAAAATGTATTTTAGACCTAAATGTAAAGCCCAGGTCTCTCAAACTTCTGGAAGAAAACAGGAGAAAACCTTACTGACTTTGTATTTAGCAAAGATTTCTGAAATAGGACACAAAAAGCATCAACTGTAAAAGAAAAAAAAATCAGTAATTTAGACTTCATCAAAATTCAAAACTTTGCCTCTTCAAAAGACATTGTTACAAAAATGAAAGGCAGCCACAGACGGGGGGAAATATTTGCAAAACATACATCTGACCAAAAACTTTGTATTTAGATTATTAAGAGCTCTTACAACTCAGTACTAAGAAGACAACCCAGTTAAAAAACAGGCCAAATGTTTAAACAAGAACTTTACCAAAGAAGATGTCCAGATGGCAAATAAACATGTGAAAAGATGCTCTGAACACTGTTAGTTGTTAGGGAACTACAAATTAAAACCAAAGTGAGATACCATTACATACCCACCATAATGTCTAAAATTGAAAAGACCATACCAAGTTTTGCTAAGATGTGTTATAAGTAGACTCATATATATTACTGAGGGGAATATAAATGGAACAACCACTTTGGAACACAGTTTGGCAGTTTGTTAAAAGGTTGAACATATACCCATCCTGTGATTCAAACATACCACTCCTAGATATTTAGCCAAGAGAAATGAAAGTGTATGTCCACACAAAGACTTGTATATAAATATTTTAAGATACTTTATGTGTAATTGATGAAAACTGGAAACAACTCAAAGTTCATCAATATATGAATGGTTAAACAATCTGCTATATATCTATGTATTGGAATATTACTCAGCAATAAAAAGGATCAAACTGTTATATACCCAGTAAGATGGATGAATCTTAAAATAGTTATGCCAAAAGAAAGAAGCCAGAGGAAAGAAAGAGTACATACTTTATGGTTCTATTAGAAATAAAATTCTAGAAATGCAAATCTATAGCGACAGAAAGGAGATCATTGATACCCTGGGCTTTTGAGAGTAAAGAAGGGAGGAATAGATTACAAAGGGACATGATGAAACTGTTTGACACAGTCACCATGTTCACTAGCTTGATTGTGATGATGCTTTTGGAGATGTATAAAAATATCAAAACTCATCAGATTATACACTATAAATGTATTTGGTTTATTGTGCATCAGTTGTACATTAGAAAGCTGTTACTAAAAGGTGTTTATACCTACCTAGGTGCAATTGATGAGAATTCTCCTTCTCACCCCCCAAAAAGAATTCTTGATGGATTTTAGCTTTATGCTAGCTTGTGTATTTAAAGTTGTCTGATTTCATAGAACCACCTTGCTCATTGAAATGATTAAACTAGCATCATTTGCATCACTGATTCCATAATCCATTTATTCTTTATATCAGAAGGGTGAAAGTAAGTGTCTCAAATATTTTTATGTTTCTGAAAGCTGTCATAAGATATCATATAGATGTGGTAATAGCAGTTGTTATTCTTCCTATTTCCTTTCAAATGATAGCATGAGTAAATTTATTGTGTTGAATTTCTACTCTTTGGTAATATTGATTAAGGTCTTTAAAAAACTCTATTGTAATTGTAACATGAAGTACAATTGACTATTTTTTTGGTGCACATTCCATGAATTTTAACATACACATAAGGTAGTGTAATCGCCACCACCACAATCAGGATTCAGAACTGTCCCATAACCCCCAAAATTCATGTGTGCTGTCCCTTTGTAGTCACATCCTCCTCACACTCAACCCTTGGCAACCACTGAGCTTTTTATGACTATATGTATTTATTTTGAGACAGAGTCTTGCTCTCTTGCTTGGGCTAGAGTGCCGTGGCATCATCATGGCTCACGGTAACGTCAAACTCCTGGGTTCAAGAGGTTCTCCTGTCTCTTCCTCCCAAGTATCTGGGACTACAGGTGTGCACCACCACACCTGGCTAATTTTTTTTCTTCTATTTTAATAGTCTGCCTAAGTTTTTCTGTTTTTAGTAGAGACAGGGTCTCGCTTTTGCTCAGGCTGGTCTCGAATGCCTGACCTCAAGCGATTCTCCTGCCTTGGCCTCCCAGAGTGCTAGGATTACAGGTTTATCACCATATTTTGTCTTTTTAAGAATGTCATATAGGTAGTATCATATAGTATGTAATCTTTTGAGACTAGCTTCTTCCATTCAGCATAATGCCATTGAACTTCATCTAAGTTGTCTACTGTAGTTTTCCCCTTTTTTGTTGCTGAATAGTATTCTGTTGTTTGGATGTAACAAGTTTGTTTATTTGCTCACCTGTTGAAGGACATATGGGTTGTTTCCAGTTTGGGGCATTGCAGATAAAGCCACTGTGAACATTTGTGTATAGGATTTTGTGTGAACATAAGTTTTTATTTTTCTGGAGTAAATGTATAGGAATGAAGATATTGGGTTAGATTGCAATTGTATGTATAACTTTATAAGGATCTACCAAAGTGTTTTCCAGAGTAGCTGTACCATTTTTCATTCCTACCAGCAATGTATGAGAGTTTCAGTTGTTCTACGTCGTTGTTAGCACCTGGTATTGTCATTATATTCTATTTTAGCCATTCTCATAGATATGTCATAGTGTCTTATTGTGGTTTTAATTTTGATTTCTCTAATGTGTAATGTTGAGCATCTGAGCATCTTTTAATTGGTTTATTAATTGCCTTCTATATATATTCTTTGGTGAAGTGTCTGTTCAAGTCTTTTGCCCATTTTTAAATTGGATTAGTTTTCTTACTATTGAGTTTTGGGCATTCAAAAATATATTCTAAATACAAATCCTTTGTCACATGTCATTTGCAATTGTTTTTCCCATTCTGTAGCTTTTCTTTTCATTCTTATAACAGTGTCTTTTGTAGAGAAAAAGTTTTTAATTTTGAGGTTTAATTTTTATTGTTTTCCTTTTATGTATCATGCTTTTAATATTGTGTCTAAGAACTCTTTGCATAACCCCACATCATGAAGATTTTTTTCTTATATTTTCTTCTAAAAGCTTTATAGTTATGTGGTCTACATTAGAGCTAGGATCTATTTTGATATAATTTTACGTGAAGGTTCATGTTTTTTGCGTGTGGATGCTCAATATTCCAACACTGTGTGTTAAAAAGACTATTTTTCTCTATTGAATTGACGTTGCATCTTTGTCAAAAATCAATTGGCCATTTTCTGTGTGAGTCTATTTCTGGACTCCTTCTTCTGTTCCATTGATCTGTATACCAATATCATACTGTCTTGATTACTCTATCTTCATAGTCTTAAAATTGGATAGTATGATTCTTTCCCAAATTTTAGCTATTCTGCCATCTTTGCCGTTTCATACACATTTTGAAAACAGCTTGCCTGTATGCATAAAAAATCCTGCTGTGATTTTGATTGGAATTACATTAAATCTATAAATCAATTTGGAGAGAATTGACATCTTACAGAATTGACATCTTAACTATGTTGAGTCTTAATTTTTGAACTCCATTTATTTATATATCCTTTGATTTCTTTCATCAACATTTTGTTATTTGTTATATACACATGTATTGTTAGATTTATACCTAAGAATTTCATTTTTTGGAGCAATTTTTAAAAAAATTTTGTTTTCTAGTTGTTCGAGTTCTTTTTTTAAAACAATACTTTTATTGATAGTAAGGTTAGTTTAATACCAAAGGTATGTATACTTTGACCTTCCTCCTAAAAGAATTGGGCAGTTTACAATGAAAGCACATAGTGTAAAATATATAAAAGAGCAAAAAATCAAGACCCAAGAGCTGAGCTTAAAAAGGCGATATTCAAAGTAAAACTGGAACCATTATCAGAGGATCTTATTTCCAGGGTCGTGAAGGGATTTTAAAAAATTTTAGAAATAGCAAAAATAAAAGTAATGGTTTGCTATTAAAGTTCTAGAATACTGACTAGATATTTGGGGCATATCCATAAGATATTTTGATTTGGTTATGAGACCCAGATTAAAATATGGAAATTTTCTGAAGACTGTCTACACAAAATTCGGAACTACAGAAAACTCAAATGTTTGAGTGTTGGTGATCCTTGTACCTTCAGCAATAAAACCATTATCTTTTAACTGGCACATTTGAAAGGTAGTTTTATCATGAAGTCATTTGTATTAAGGTTCTTTATTCTTTAGGTTATTATGAAAAGACTTTTCTAGAAGTCAGTTTTTAAAAAGTAGAGCATTTCTGCCTGATGTTATGTTGAAAATGAATTGCATATGTATTGGGTGGTGCTGCTGTGAGGGAGCTGAATAATTTTAAAAAGAGAAGGGAATGGCTACTTCATTCAAATGACTCATTTCCAGTGTTGCTCTCTCTAAAATGCAACCTTTTCTTCTTGCTTTATTTTTCTATTAAAATATAAATTTGTTTTATTTATCTTTTATTATTTATCTTTATTATTGTCTGCTTCTACCACTAGAGTGTAAGCTTTTTTGTGGCAGCTTGTTTGTCTTACCACTGTATCTTCAGTGCCTAGAATTGTGCCTGGCACAGACTAGGCATTCAAATATTAGTTGAATGAATGTTTAAATTTTACCTACAATCATGTGCTGAAGTATTAGGTTTTTTTGGGGCTAGAGTGCTGTGGCATCAGCCTAGCTCACAGCAACCTCATGCTCCTGTGCTCAAGCAATCCTCCTGCCTCAGCCTCCTGAGTAGCTGGGACTACAAACATGCGCCACCATGCCCCACTAATTTTTTCTATATTTTTAGTTGGCCAATTTCTTTCTATTTTTAGTAGAGGCAGGGTCTCGCTCTTGCTCAGTTTCGAACTGGTTTCGAACTCCTGACCTTGAGCAATCTGCCTGCCTTGGCCTCCCAGAGTGCTGGGATTACAGGTGTGAGCCACCACGCCCGGCCATATTAGGCTTTTTTTTTTTTCTTTTTTTAAATAGTACCATGTTTCCTTGGTAAGTTCATTTACTGACCTCTCATTTATGGCCCCTTGTAAATTTTATTTTTTAAAACCTTGCTTGAAGATTTTATTCCAACTCCTAATATATTTCTAGAAGATATTCATGGTCAAATTAGCACTCATTGAACAACCTAACCTTGCATTTTCTGGGCCTCCTTAACAATTTGAGACCCATACTTTCATGCAGTTTCAGTTACCTACCCAAACCAAGATTTGTGATTCTCTACAGTTTTTATTTTTCAAAAGTAATAGAACCCAATCCTGTATACCTTTCTCTGAACAGGAATTCCTATCCTCTCATTTACTTTATCTGCTAATCTTAAATCTCCAATGTGTTTTATTTACTGTTTTCCTCTTTCTGCAGTCCATCAGTGACCTCTCAGATTCTCTTCTTCTCGTCTCTTCTTCTGATTCTCTCAGCCTTGGACTCCATTATATAATACCCTAAATATGCCCTGTAGTCCCTTTTACTCCTGTTCTTCTGTTTAGTCTCTAGGAAAATCCCAGTTCTAGATGTGTTATGCCTTGCCATTTATGCTTTTAACAAAATTCTTCCCCATTTCTCTTCTTTAAAAAAGTTTTATTTTTATATGTAAAAATTTATAAAGACATATACATTAGATTTTTGTTTACAGAGTATGACCAAACATATTTGTTAATTTAAGGACATTATTATGTCTATTTATAACATGGTGATAACATCCTCCCTTGTTGGGAGCACACAATATGTTGGAACTTAACTAAGTGCTTGAGAAATTTTATCTCATTATATTCTCCTAACAACTATATGAGGGAGCAAATAATTATCCCAACTATAGAAACAACAATTGTGAGAGTCAGACAGGAAGTACCTGAGTGATGTCCCATCTCAGGATTTCAGTGTCTTGAGGTTCTGTGCAAGAACAGCCTCTGCTTTCACATCACATATTCTTAAGCCGTGAAGGCACATCCTTTACTGAAACCAACGATGAACACAATTGCTGAATGGGAACCAGGGCTTGGAAGTAAGTTACCAGTAAATGTCATGGCATTGATTACTATGAAATCCCTTTACAGTCCCTATATTATCCACCTTTTAGGCATCTTTAGCCTTATCTTCTATGAGCTATTTGGTAAGAAGTCCTCTTAGGAAGTCTTCCATGTATGTATTTTATACTTATGTTTGGAATATAGGTATACTTTTCACACATTATGCTTGGTTTTGATGCTTAATCCAAAAATAAAAGACAGTGGGAGAGTAATATTCCATTATGCTGTCATTTCTTGTGGCCTGTGATGAGTTTCCCACCTTCTTTGCACCTTAGCAGTGCCTCTCAGGAATATGCCAATTAAGAGAAATGGAGGGAGAAGGGACATGGGTGACAGTTACCTAAAATCTAGAGGTTTTATGATTCTAACATCATAATCAAATAGACTGAGGGGAAGGGATCTCATTGCAGAGTTAGATTTAGGAAGATTAAGGGATCCAGGCTGGATGGACTCACTAATATTTCCAGTGCGCTTCCTTGTATACGAATTTCATATATTTCTGGACCTCCTTTGAGAACCAACTGAGAACCTTATACTCATCATTCCTTTCTTACTGGATTCAAGTGTAGAGTAGTTGGAGGGGGATCAAAGTAGTTGTTTTTTAGATAGTCTATTATATTTACCCATATTTTTATTTTCCATTGTTCTTTTTTCATTCTTGATGTTACAGTGTTTCTTCTTCTTATCATTTTCATCCTGTTTTAAAAACTTCTTTAAGCCATTCTTTTAAGCTTTTAAGCTTCTTTAAGCCATTTTTTCTGCTAGTGTCAAATTCTTAAGTTTTCCTTCATCTGAGAGCATCTTGATTTCACCTTCATTTCTGAGGGATATTTTTTCTGGGTATAGAATTCTAGGTTGACAGTTCTTTGTCTTTTAGCACTTGAAAAATGTGCCAGTCTTTAGGCCTCCATGGTTTCTGATGAGAAATGCACTGTCATTTGAGTAATTATTCCTTTATAGGTAATGTAATGTTTCTCTCTAGCTGATTTCAAGATTTTTCTGTGTCTTTGGTTCTCTCAAGTTTGATTATAGTGTGTAGTGGCATGTGTTTCTTTACGTTAATCCTATTTGGGGTTTGCTCAGCTGCTTCAACCTGTGGGTTTATGTTTTTCCCCCAGTTTGGGAAGTATTCAGCAATTATTTCTTCAAATGCTTTTTTAGCCCCACACTCTTTCTCTTCTTTTTCTAGGACTCTGATACTATGAATTTTGTATCTTTTATTGTCCCATGGGTTCCTGGAACTCTGTTCATCAGTTTTTTTCATTGTTTAAATTGGGTATTTTCTATTTTTTCATTTTCAAATTAATCAGTACTGTCCTCTGTCATGTTGATTCTGCCATTGAGCCCATCTGGTGAGTTTTTTATATTTTGCTTGCTGTTTTTCTGTTCTAAGGTTTCCAGTTGATTCTTCTCTGTATCTTCTATTTCTTTGCTTTCTATTTTTAAATTTGATTTAAGCATGTTTGTAATTGCTATATGAAGCACTTTTAATGGTGGCTGCTTTAAGATCTTTGTCAAATAATCACAACATCTGTTTCATTTGGTATTTATTGGTTGTCTTCTCATTCAAGTTGAGATTTTCCTGGTTCTTGGTATAATGTGATTTTTTATTGTATCCTGAACATTTTGGTTATTATATTGTGAGACTCTGCATCCTATTTAATCTTCATTTTATGCAGGCAGTCACCCTGTTAAGGGGTAGTATGCAGTTCTAGATGGGGTTAGCTCTTCAGCTCCCCACTGGGCACTGCTAACATCACCCCAGCAAAAGTGGAATGCTGACTTGTACTTGCCTCTCCTTGTTGCTGACAGATGGGAAAGTAAACTTTTTCCTTTAAGTCTTGTTGACCCTGGGAGACAAGGAGGAGCTAAGTGTTAACTATTATTGCTTCACCACCACCTCATTCCACCTTCCTATACCTTGTTGCTACATGGTGTGTGTGGAAGTTCTGCTCCCCATTGGATCCTGCTAACGCTTGGGGAGTGAAGAAGGAAAAACAGAGTGCTGATCAGTATTACCTCACTTTGATTTGTTCCACTTTTTTGGTGCCAAGTGGGAGTGGAAATTAGCTCTCCCATGATTCCCTGTCACAGTCTCCCAGTGGGTAGAGTGCCAGCTAGTAGTGCTGTCTCTCACTGCTGTGTTCTACCTCTTAGTTGATGGATGGAAGTGGAAGTTCAGCTTCCTGTTTGGCTTTGTGGATACCACCCTGGTGAAGGAAAGAAAGGTCTGCCTTGTTCTGCCTTGCTGCTGCTGGGGGGTGGCTGAAAGTCTGGCTCCTCACTCAGCACTGCTAACACTGGGTTGGATAGGGGCAGTTTTTTCTTCTGTGTTTATATGGAATAGGGAGTATTACCAAAAAGTTTTCTTTTCTGCTAGGCCATCCTTTTCCTAGTGTGGCCATAGAAAGCAGGCTTTTCTTGGGGCTTTTTTTTGGTTATCTGTGTTGGTTGATATTTCTGGGTTGTAGATTTCTCTAGCACCCCAGCTAAGATATAGGGGAGTCAAAAAGAAAACCCAGGGAACTCACCATTGTATTGTTCCTCAATTGCAGTGTCCCTAAATAATTCACCTTCCTCTTTCTACCTTTTTAGAGTCTTATTATGTTTATTGTATTATATCCAGGGTTGTTTTTTAATATTTTAAAACATTTTTGTAAGAAGGAGCATTGACATGCAGTGGGACTACTCCATTTTGACTGGAACCCCTTAAATGCTTTTATACCTTGTGAGCTGAATGCTATTGTAGAATGTTACTGTTGCGTCATTCTCACTTCGCTTGGGTCCTTCGTGCTTTCTTTTGGTTCTTTTACTTGCCCACAACCAGTTCTTCTCATATTCCCCTCAAGAATTATTTTAAACCATTTACCACTTTCCTTAAGCCCCTACCTAAACCCTATCCCCATTCTCAGTTGATCTTACCTCTTACTTTCTGGAAAAAACTGAGAATTATGATATCTATTTTTCATTAAATTTTAGCACTTCTACTTACAAACTATAGTTGTCCCTCAGTATAGCAGGGAGTGGGTCCACCAACCCTGTGTATACCAAAATCTGCACATATTGTGGATGTTGGTACTGCAGAAGCTGCCTGTACGAAAAGTGGGCCCTTCGTGTACGTGGGTTTTGCATCCCACGAATACTGTATCTTCCATCCATGTTTGGTTGAAAAAAAATCTGCATATTAGTGGATCCATGAAGTTCAAACTTGCCTTGTTCAAGGGTGCTGTAGTTATCTTTTTTACTCAGTCTTTTACTCAGTCTTCTGTCTTTGCCTCCTGTCTCAGAGAATTAAAGTGCTCCTCTACCCCAGTGCAAGCCATCCGCATGTGGTCTTGACCCTACTCGCTTTTCTACTCTTAGGGTTTCACTTTTATTCTTCTATCTTGATTGTATCTTCATTGTATTTGTTCTTATCCTGTGCCTTTCCTTCAACTTAAAATATGGTTAAGTCTGGTGTATCACAAAACACAACAAAAAATCCACAGTAGTTCCTTTACCCATAGTTTCCTTCCTATGGTACAACATCTTCCTGGTTCTTTTACTTTTGTGACTGGGCATTTATTTTAATCATTTTTGCTGTCTGTCTACCTGTTAAATGTTGGTGTTCCTAAGGATTTTGCCCATGCCCTACTAAGCTTTTCACTGTACAGCCTTTCCTAGGGTGTTTTCATTTAGTCTCATAACTTCTAGTACCACCTGTTTGTTAGTGGCTCCTACTTCTATATCAGTAACGCAGACCTCTCACCAGAGTTTCACACTTGTGTATATATGATTTTCTGCTGGCTACCTTCTTTTAAAAAATAAATTTATTTCTAAACACAGGTTTAGCTGTATCTTCTATTTTGTGCTGTCATATTTTCAATATTACTCAGTTCAAAATACTTCTAAAATACATTGTGATTTCTTTTTCTTTTCTTTTTTCTTTTTTGGAGACAGAGTCTCACTCTGTCACCCCGGGTAGCGTCATTGTAGCTCACTGCATCCTCAAACTGCTAGGCTCAAGTGATTCTCCTGCCTTAGCCTCCTGGGGACTATAGGCGTGCACCATCATGCCTGGCTAATTTTTCTATTTTTAGTGGAGACAAGGTCTTGATCTTGCTCAGGCTGGTCTCGAACTCCTGAGCTCAAGTGATCCTCCTGCCTTGGCCTGCCAGAGTGCTAGGATTACGGGCATGAGCCACCGTGCCTGACCTATATTATACTTTTAAAGAAAACTTTATTTCAGAATATTACAGGCAGTACAAATGTTTTGTTTACATAAATTGCTTTTGTACCATCTGAGTCAAAGTCATAAGTGTACCAGACAGTGTACCTAGTACCTGACAGGTGTGAATTTACTCATCCCCTCCTCACCGCCCCCACCTGATTGATTTCCCATGAATGTTATTTCCATACGTGCATGTAAGTGTTGATTGATTACTTCCAATTTAATGGTGAGTATGTGTGGCATTTGTTTTCCATTCTGGTGATACTTCACTTAAAATAATGGTCTCCAGTTCCATTCAGGTTAATAGAAGAAGTATTAGTTCACCATTTTCTAATGACTGAGTAGTACTCCATGGTATACATATACCACATTTTATTAATCCACTCATGTATTGATGGGCACTTGGGTTGTTTCCACATCTGTGCAATTGTGAATTGTGTTGCTATAAACATTCCAGTGCAGGTGTCTTTTTTATAGAGTATCTTTTTTTTCCTTTGGATAGCCAGTAGTGGGATTGCTGGATCAAATGGTCGTTGTACTTCTAGTTCTTTGAGGTATCTCCATACCAGTTTCTGTAGAGGTTATACTAGTTTGCAGTCCCACCAGCATTGCATGAGTGTTCCATCTCTCCACATCCACACCAGAATTTGTTGTTTTGTGACTTTTTGATAAAAGCCGTTCTCACTGGAGATAAGTGATATCTCATTGTGGTTTTGATTTGCATTTCCCTTTTGAAAAGTTTCTGTTCATGTCCTTTGCCCACTTTTTAATGGGATTGTTTGATTTTTTTTTTGTTGCTTTTCCTGAGTGCTATGTACATTCTAGCTATCAGCCCTTTATTGGATGTGTAGCATGCAAATATTTTCTCCCATTCTGTAGGTTGTTTGCTCTAATGATAGTTTTCTTGGCTGTGCAAAAGCTTTTTAATTTGATGAGGTCCCATTTATTTATTTTTGTTGTTGCTGTGATTGCTTTTGGAGTCTTCTTCATAAATTCTTTGCCTAGGCTGATGTCTATAAGAGTTTTTCCAACATTTTCTTCTAGAATTCTTACAGTTTCATGCCTTAGATTTAAGTCTGTTGTCCACATGAGTTGATTTTTGTGAGAGGTGAGAGGTGTAGATCCTGTTTTAGTCTTCTACATGTGGCTATCCAGTTTTCCCAACACCGTTTATTGAATAGGGGATTCTTTTCCCAGTGTATGTTTTTGTCTGCTTTGTCAAAGATCAGATGGCTATATGTGGATGGTTTTATATCTGGGTTCTCTGTTGTGATCCATTGGTCAATGTCTCTGTTCTTGCGCCAGGAATATACTGTTTTGGTTACTGTAGCCTTGTGGTATAGCTTGAAGTCTGATAAATTGATGCGTCCCAATTTGCTCTTTTTGCTTAAGATTGCTTTGGCTGTATAGGGTCTTCTCTGGTTCCATACAAAGCATAAAATTATTTTTTCTAGATCTGTGAAAAATATTGGTATTTTTATAGGGATTACATTAAATCTCTATATCATTTTGCATAGTATAGACATTTTAATGATTTTGATTCTGCTGTTGATTGATATCCTCTGTTATTTACTTTCTTGGTATTTTGTAGTTCTCCCTGTAGAGGTCTTTCACCTACTTACTTAAATAGATTCCTATGTATTTTATTTTCTTTGTTACTCTTGTGAAAGTATTGAGTCTTTGATTTGGTTCTAAGCTTGACTGTTGGTATATATGAATGCTACTGATTTGTGTACATTGATTTTGTAATCTGAGACTTTGCTGTATTTATTTATCAGTTCCAGTAGTCTCTTGGTAGAATCTTTGGAGTTTTCTAGATATGAGATCATACTGTTTTAGATTTAGGTCTGTAATACATTTTGATTTGATTTTTGTACATGGTGAGAGATAAGGGTCTAGTTTGATTCCTGTATGCATATGGATATCCAGTTTTCCCAGCACCATTCATTGAAGAGATTGTTCTTTCCCCGCTGCATGTTCTTGGCACATTTGTTGAAGATAAGTTCACTATAGATGTGTGGATTTGTTTCTGGGTTCTCTCGTCAGTTGCCTTGGTCTGTGTGTCTGTTTTTATCCCAGTACCATGCTTTTTTGTTTGCTATAGCTTTGTAGTAGTATAATTTGAAGTCAGGTGATGTGATTCCTCCAGGTTTTTTTGTTTTTTTTTTTTTTGCTCAGGATGGTTTTGGCTCTTCTGGGTCTTTTCTGGTTCCATATATATTTTAGGATTATTTTTTCTATTTCTGTATAGAATGTCATTGGTATTTTGATGAGAATTACATTGAATCTATAGATTACTTGGGTAGTATGGACATTTTAATGATATTGATTCTTCTGATCTATGAGGGTGAAATATCTTTCCATTTTTTTGTGTCCTCTTCAATTTCTTTCATCAGTGTTTTATAGTTTTAATTGTAGAGATCTTTCACTTCATTGGTTAAGTTTATTCCTAGGTATTTTATTTTATTTGTAGCTATTATAAAGGAATTAGTTTCTTGGGTTCTTTTTCAGATTTGTTTACTGTTGGCATATAGAAATGCTACTGATTTTTGTATGATGATTTTGCATACTGAAACTTTATTGAATTTGTTTATCAATTCTAATAGGTTTTTTGTGAAGTCTTTAGGTTTCTGTAGATACAAGGTCATATCATCTGCAAACAAGGATAATTTTACTTCCTTCTTTCAATTTGGATGTCCTTTATTTATTTCTTATTTGATTGCTATAGGTAGAACTTCCGGTACTGTGTTGAGTAACAGTGGTAAAAGTGTGTATCTTTATTTTGTCCCCGATCTTAGAGAAAGGCTTTTACTTTTAACCCAGTCAGTATGATACTAGCTGTATAAGTTTTTTCTGTACCCAGTTTTTTGAGAGTTTTTATCATGACAGGATGTTGAATTTTATCGAATGCCTTTTCAGCATCAACTGAAACCATCATAATGGTTTTTGTCCTTTCTGTTGATATGATCCAATCACATTGGTTGATTTGCATATGTCGAACCATCCTTGCATCCCTGGAATGAATACCACTTGATCATGGTGAATAATCTTTTGAATGTGTTGTTAAATTCTGTTTGCTAGTATTTTGTTGATGATTTTTACATCTATTTTCATCAGAGATTAATTAGCCTATAGTTTTTTTTGTTGTGCCTTTTTCTGGTTTTGCTATCAGAGTTATATAGGCCTTATAGAATGAGTTGGGAGTATTCTCTCCTCCTCAGTTCTTTTGAATAGTGTAAGTAGGATTGATATTGGTTCCTCTTTGGATGCTTGGTAGAATTAAGCAGTGAAGCCATCAGATCCTAGGCTTTTCTTTGATGGGAGACTTTTTATTATTGCTTCTATCTCGTTACTTATTGGTTGAATAACCTGAATAAGGTTTTGGATTTCTTCCTGGTTCAGTCTTGGTAGGTTGTATGTGTTTAGGAATTAATCCATTTCTTCTGGGTTTTCTAATTTATTTAAATTATTGGGTTTTCTAATATAGTTGCTCATAGTAGTCTCTAATGATCCTTTGGCTTTCTGAAGTATCAGTTGTAATGTCTCCATTTTTACCTGTGATTTTATTTATTTGGGTCTTCTCTCTTTTCCTCAGTCTGGCTAAAGGTGTATTAATTTTGTTTATCTTTTCAAAAAACAAACTTTTGGGATTTTTTTTTGTTTCAGTTAAATTTATTTCTATTCTGGTCTTTATTACTTCTTGTATTAATTTTGGGTTTGATTTGCTTTTGATTTTCTAGTTCTTTGAGGTGAATTGTTAGGCTTTTTATTTGAAGCTTTTCTGCTTTTATGATGTGGGCAGTTATTGCTATAAACTCTCCTCTTATTACTGCTTTTACTGTATCCCATAGGTTTTTGATGTGTTGTGATTTCATTTTCATTTGGAGAAATTTAATTTCCTTCTTAATCTCTTTATTGACCCACTGGTCATTCAGGAACCATATTGTTTAATTTCCATGTGTTTGTATAATTTCCAGTGTTGTTCTTGTTATTTATTTCATTATGGTCAGAGAAATTATTTGGTATGATTTCAGTTTTTTTGAAGTTTTAAAGACTTGTTTTGTGCCCTAACATATGGTCTATCCTTGAGAGTTATCCATGAGTTGAGGAGAACATGTATTCTTCAGCTGTTGGATGAAACATTCTGTAAATACCTGTGAGGTCCATTTGTTCTACAGTGCAGATTAAGTCCAATGTTTCTTTATTGATTTTCTGTCTGGATGATCTGTCAATGCTGAAAGTGGAGTTTTGGATTCTCCAGTGATTATTGTATTGCAGTCTGTTTCTTTCTTTAGCTCTGATAATATTTGCTTTACATGTCTGGGTGTTCCAGTGTTGGGTGCATATGTATTTATAATTGTTACATCCTCTTGCTGAATTGACCACTTTATCATTATATCATGACCTCTTTTGTCTCTTTACAGTTTTTGTCTTGAAATTTTTTCTTTTTTATGTGAGTATTGCTGCTCCTCTTGGTTTTTGGCTCCCATTTGTGTAGAATATCTGTTTCTGTCCCTTTTTTTTAGTCTATGTGTGTCTTCATAGGTGACGTGGGTTTCTTGCAGACAACATATGTTGGTGTTTGATATTTTTATCCATTTATCCACTCCATTTCTTCTGATTGGAGGGTTTAGTTCATGCACATTAAGTGTTATTATTGGTATGTAAGGACTCATTACTGTTATGTTGTTATTTGATTTTTGGTTGTTCTGTTGTCATCTCTTTCTTCCTTCCTTTCTGTCTTCCTTTGCTAAAAGTGATTTCCACTGGTAATGTGTTTTAATTTTTTGCTTTTTTCTTTATGTGTATCTGTTGTAGGTTTTTTGATTTGAGGTTACCATGGGGCTTGCAAGAAACATTTTATAACCAACTGTTTTAAATATAGGACAACTCTGCTTATAAACAACAAAGAGAACTCAAACAAAAATTCTACACTTTAACTCCATCCCTAGCCAACTTTTTAACTTTTTGTTGTTTCCATTTATATCTTTTTATACTACTTATCTCTCAAAAAATTATTGTAGTTATTTTTGATAGGTTTGTCTTTTAGTCTTCTACTTAAAATATAAGTGGTTTATACACTGCAGTTACAGTAATACAGTATTCTGTATTTGTTATACTTAGTGGTACCGATGAGTTGTATACCTTCAGATGATTTCTTATTGTTTTGTTAGTGTCCTTTTCTTTCATATTGAAGAATTCCTTTTAGCATTTCTTGTAGGACAGGTCTGGTATTGATAAAATCCTTTGGCTTTTGTTTGGCTGGGAAAATCTTTATTTCTCCTTAATGTTTGAAGAATATTTTTGCAGGATCTAATATTCTAGGGTTAATGTTTTTTTCCCTTCTGCACTCCTGGCCCGTAAGGTTTCAACTGAGACGTCTGCTGCCAGATTTATTTGAGCTCCTTTCTTATGTTATTTTCTTCTTACTTTAGGACCTTTTCTTTTCTTTATTTTTTTAATGATATTTTTCTTTATTGAAGTATACTTTACATATCATGCCTTTACTCCACTTTAAGTGTACAATTAAATGATTTTCAGTGAATTTACTGAGGTGTACAGTTAATCACATAAATTAGTTTTTGAGAAATTCC